>CAUYQG010102530.1:0-16526 GCA_963574415.1 Tarsius wallacei
AATGGTGGTGGGTATCTATCTGAGGATGGGGAGACACCTCTTATCAACAAGGGTACCTGAACGAAATATTTTTGTATGCCTAACCCCTAACTGTACCCCACAATAACATAATAAAATAAAATAAAAAAATAAAAATAAAAAAAAAAAATTAAAAAAAAAAAAAAAACAAAAAAAAAAAAGAAATCATAGTTAATGTGATTCCAAGTTTCCCTGGATTTACAAAAGAACTGTATTAAAAGCACTTTTTAAACTGCAAATGAGAGAAATTAAACTAAGATAATGTGTGTGTGGAGGTGGAGGAGGTTGAAGAGGGTTAGGAAGCAATACTTTTTTTTTTTTTTTTTTTTGAGTCCGAGTCTCACTCCATCGCCCTTCCACCTCAGCCTTCCAAGTAGCCAGAACTACAGGCGCGTGCTACCATGCCCAGCTAGTTTTTTTCATTTTTATTGTAGAGATGAAGTCTCGCCAAGTTACCCATGCTGGGCCCGAACCCCCAAGCTCAGGTAATCCTCTCACCTTGGCCTCCCAAAGTGCTGGGATTACAGGCTTTAAGTATTATCGAGGCAATACTTATTTTCAGGGAAATATCACAGGACTCTAGAAAGAATGGTACTCTTTCCACTGTGACCTGCTTCACTCTTCAGCAAAAGGTGGCCACAAATGTGCACTACACTTGGCGAACTCAGAAACTCATTTCCAAATTTTTATTTAAAATTCTAGCAACACTAAAATAACAGATCTACTCTATCTATGAAGTTGCCCCTGGATGAATATTTGAAATGTATGAAGGCATTTTTGGTGCCATGGTAATTTGAGGAGTCCTTACTGTCATATGGTAGGAGGAAGGCTGAGGGGCTAAAAACGCAGCAATGTGTGGAGCAGGTATACACAACTGTGCCTGGAACCTGAAAGTTCATTTTATGCTTTTTTTTTTAAACAAAAGTTAATGACTTACTAAACAAGTAATAAATTGTTCACAGAAATCCTGTATTTCATTTTGTTAAGAATTGATCAAGAGTTGTTCACTACTTCAAAAAATATCATCACCACTGGAACACCACTCATGGAATCTAAGTGGCCTACACAACATGTCTCTGTGAGTCTTCAATTGCAGCTTTTGTATTCCCTGTGTCTTAACACATATTTTGAAATACACAGAATCTCATAAAATGCTTTCCTCTTATTTACTTTTATTTCCTGTTTTTGTATTGCAATTAGGTCATAATAGTTTCAAAATTTTGTGCAAGTAGGTTATATTGTCAAGACATTTAAAAGGGAGTTCTAAAGGAGGCTTTGTGAAAAATCACATGCAAGTTATATTACCAAAGCATTTTATAACTGTAAAGAAAACTATATAAAAATATTTGCTGTAAAAAGAGGATTTGGGATCCAAAAGGGTTGAAATCAGGTTATTTCATCCATATAGCAGGGAGCAAGAATTCAACTGACCTAAATTGGGTCAAATGTTGCACCATGCCCAAATAGTTATGGTTATGTAGCCACATTCAAGTTTAAAACGTGGTTGTCAAGAGTCCATCCTTAATGACAGAACTTACCTGGGAGGGACTCCTTTCCTTTCTGTCCTACAAAATATTCTAGCTTATGAAATAACACCCCCTTCAGGACCTGTTTGGTTAACAAACCTGACAAATAAATTACTACTAAGATATTAATGCTTACAAATGATTTAATGCATTAACCTACACCAGTAGTTGTCTAATAGGGAATTGGGAGAGATTTTTTGCAATCATTTATTTTAGCACCTTCATCTTACATTTGTGGTAAATAAACATCTTTATAAGAGTTTGTTTTGTTTTCTATACATCCCAAGTTTCTTGGCCGGTCAAGGTTCCTGAAATCATGATTTTTTTTATGGCTTCCAAAACTTGCATTTATCAAGTTTATACAAAGAGTGTGTGTGTGTGTGTGTGTGTGTGTGTGTGTGTGTGTGTGTGTGTGTAATTAAATGAGATTAAAAAACTGATTCTAGCACAGAGAAACCATTATACCTACCAAAAACTAAAAACAACAATGGAAAAGAAAATGTAAAATTGATTATTTCCAACATTCAATTTTAGTTGCAAATAAGTAGAATTTTATGAGAGCATAGCTTGAGAACCACTCATACAATCCAAAGGAATGATTTAAATAATGGAAATTTCAAACAATTTAGGACAGTTTTTTTCCAGGTGGTAGGGACATTGGAGAAACTTAAATCCTACCACATGGGCTACTTTCTATTCCACCAACACTTATAGCATACCTTTTGATGCCTAAGTATCTACTAGCCAGTGATAATCTGAAATTGAGCTGAACTTGGCTTACTGCCATTAGCTCCTGGAACCAGATATCAAAGATAGGGAAAATGAAAAGAAAATTTCTAAGCATTATATAAAACAGAAAACTAAAAATCAACTACATAACAAAAAGTTTGCTGTAAGAAGATCTCAGCTACAAAAATATGGTTTTATAATGTTTTGGTATTTGTTACTCCAAAAGTTGGCCCCAGAAATCTCAAAAGAAAAATTCTCCCACCTGACCCAAAGATGACTTCTTGTGTTATCACCATGTGGTGATAAACTTATTTTTAAAAAAACAGAAATATGTAGTTAATCACTATTCATAGGAACTGTGTGCCATTTACTTCGTTATCTAATTCATGTAGCAAAAAAAGCAGACTAAAACAGATACTACTATTTCCCCCAATATTAATTCTGACCAATCACCAAATATTGCCAAAAATATATCAACACATTTGTAATACATATCTAACATGTATCAGCGATTTGGTAGTGAACATTAGATATGCAGCAATATAAGACACAATCCATAATTCTCAGTGTTTATACTTATATTTTATAATTTGAACCTCAGATAGTATAGAGTCAGTGGAGAATATATGTAAGAAAAATGAAAACTAGAAAAAATATAGCAAAATCATCATGTGTTACACCTGCTAGTAGAAAGCCTCCTTAAAAAAAAAAAAAGTAATAGTTCTTAAATAAAGTCTATGACAGTCTATTTTTCTCCTTTCAAAATGATTCAGAAAGCTTATGAAATATCATTCTGAGTAATTTTTAAAATCACAAATAGACACATTGCAATAAAATTGAAGGACACTAAAGGCAAAAAGAAGTCAAAATGGCTCAAATTTCTGAAAAGAAACATTACCTCTACAAAAAATAACATTTGCATTAAGTTCTAATCTCTCATTGGCAACACTGGAATCAAGAAGACAGTGAAATACTTTCAATATTCTAAGAGAAAATATCTGTTAACGTAGAATTGTATATCCAGAAAAAAATGTTCAAAACCAGGAATAAGATAAAAATGTTCAGAATACCAAGAAAACTGAGTTTGTCACTATGATATGGACTTCAGACAACAGGAAAATGATTTCTGGAATAAACAGAACTCATGAACTAAAACAGCAGAAATAAATTCAAATGTAATTAGAAATAACAGTAGATATTAATAAGCTAACTGCAGTAAATAAAAAGTAAAACATCCAAATGAATTTGTAAAATAGAGGTATATGCTACTTGCAAGAGATACATTTAAAATTTAAGTATATAAAAGGATGAAAAAATATATATCAAAAACACTAACCAAAATAAAGCTGGATAATCATATAGTAATATTGCGAAAGCTGATATAACTGTACTAAAATCAGACAAAATAAAATTGAAGGCAGATATCACTGCCAGCGTCAAAGAAGGTCATCACTTAGTGATAAAAGTTTTAATTCACCAGGAAATATAACAATTCTAAACTTATATGTATTTGATAAAATAGTCTCAAATATGTAAGGCAAAAATTGGGAAAGCTACAAGAAGAAATAGATAAATGTACTGTCAAAACAGGAAACTTCTCTCTTTTATAATGTATAGTTCAAACAAAATAGAAAAATTATGAAAAATAAAAGCAGAATGAATAATAATCTTAATCTAACATACATATACTTGGTGCCCAAAAAGTAAAAACAAAACAACAAAAAAAACCCATTATTTTCAAAGAAACTCAGAACATGTACAAATATTAACTTAATATTGGCTCTTAAACAATTTTCAACTTCAAATTTATCAGGCAGATCATCTTTTCTATTGCAATGCAATTTAATTTAAAATGTATGCTAGAGCTAAATGTACAGTGTATAGGAACACAAAGGAAGAAACAACCATTTCTTCCTAGGACTAGATACTGGTCAACATGTAGGAATTCCCTCAGCGAAGAAGTAAAGATATATTCCAGAAAAGTATGTACACACTATTATAGAACTGGCATGATCAAGGAGAAGCGAGTTATTTAGCAAAGTTATGGTAGAATAATGTGTGTGTGGTTAAAAGTAGGTAAGAGAGTATTCACAGACAGCCCAGAAATTAGTAAGCTCTGTATCATACTGTATCACATTGAGGAGACTGGGTTATAAGATAAGCAATGGGAAATCAACAATGAATGTTAAAAAGGTAAGGGACAAAATAATATTTTATTCCTAAAGGGAAATCTGTAAGTATAGGATGTGGATTGCTTAGATGCCTGGCAATTGGCTGGACAGAGGAAGACTAGTTAAAGTGTTGGGAAACCAGGTGGTTCCTTCATAAGGAAGAATCTCCCTTTGAAGAACCATGAACTCTTGCTTCCTTGAGTCCCTTCTCACAAATTACATTTTCCTAGGAGAACCCTGTTGTATCATCAGATAGCTTCAGATAGATTTTGCAACCCCATTCCTACTTTGATCTACATATATCTACAGTACCTTACTCTTATTAGCCCACATTGTAACCATCGCATAACAGCCAAGACACAGCTACAATGGTTAAGTAACTTTTACTCAAAGATTAAGGATAATAAGGGTAAAATAATTACAAAGCCACCTAATCAACATATTTTCAGATAGCTAACAAACCAAGTTTATACTATTAAGGTATGATATGTACTTGGTCTGTCTTCCCTGAGATTCCTTCAGACCTACCTCCCTCCTTAGCTATCTGGCTCATTGTATTAGCATATTTTCTATGGGCCATCTTACAAAGACAGAGCTGTCAAATTCTCAGAGACAGATAGTATTTTTGACTATAAGAAATCTGATCAAACTGTCAAAATAACAGAAAATTAGCTAAGGAATTTGTCAAACATAATCCATGGTTCTGGGAGGGTGCAACACAAAGATTTCATCAAGGCAGAAAATCAAAATTGATCATTATTATCTCAAAATAATCTATGGTTCCTTTATTCCAACTTGAACATTTATTTTTTTTTATTTATCTTTTGAATTGGGTGTCTCTGTTACCCAACTTGTAGTGCAGTGACACAATTATGGCTCACTGTAGCCTTGGCCTCCTGGGTTCAGGCGATCCTTCTGCCTCAGCCTCCCAAGTAGCTGGGACAACAGGAACATACCACCACACCCAATTTTTTTTTTTTTTTTTTTTAGAAACAATGTCTATGTTGCTTAGGCTGGTCTTGAACTCCTGGCTTCAAGTGATCCTCTCGCCTTGACCTCCCCAAATTCTGGGATTAGGCGTCAGCCACAATATGGGGCCTCATCTTCATTTTTTAGTGTACGCTTAGACATTTCAAGAAACCTCTAAATCCCTCTCCATCCAGCATCAGGCTCAGCCTTCATGCTCCAGTTTTTTGTCTTCCTTTACTTACTCTGAAATGACTTACTCAGATATGAGAGACATATAAATTCCTTCACAGTGATTCCAGTGCCACCCTGAAACCTAGAGCCACCTCACAGTATAATTCATTGTAATATGACCAGTCTCACAGCAAGAAATGCATATATACTTATGATAAAACTGATTAGAGAAGGTAAGAAAACTTGACCTAGGGTTTCAACAAGAGATGTGAACTCTTGGACTATAAGGTGCGATGGCCATATTGATCAATTGGATGAGAGTGATGATAACAAGGAATGAGTAGAGAAGGATCCTTCGAGCTCTAGCTTGGATGCCTAAGAGAGTGGTGAAACATTACCCAAGACAAAGAATACCACAAGTGGGGCAGATTTGACAAGGAATAAAAGGTGCACTCCGTTTCATTAGAATGAGGTGACTGTGAAACATCCAAAGACTTCTAATATATTTCTAAAAATTGGAGAGGAGGATATGTAGCTCAAGTGATAGGTGGGAGATAGATGTGCATAACTGAACATCAACACATTTTAAGTAAAAGAAGAAGCCACGTGAATAGATAGGACTGCCTACCATGTGTAAAGAAGAAATCAAAAAATACCATGGACAAAATCCCAGGCAACAGATTTTGTATATAAATATATATTTTGTGTATATTCCAGGGCATATACAAAGGAGCTATTAAAAGACTCTGAGAGTGAAAGAACAAATAAGTAAAAATTCTCATAATGCGTTGTCTTAATCCACTTTGCATTGCTATAAAGGAATACCTGATACTGAATAATTTATACAGAAAAGAGGTTTGTTTGGCTCATGCTTCTGCAGGATGTATTGTACAAGAAGCATGGCACAAGCAACTGCATTGGGCAAGGGCGTCAGGTAGCTTCCACTCTTTATGCAGAAGGGGAAGGGGAACAGGCATCACATGGTGAGAAAGGAAAAAAGAATATAGGGAAGGGTGTACTAGGCTTTAAAAAAAAAATCAGCTCTCAGAAACTAACAGAGTGAGAACCTACTCATTACCATGAAGATGGCACCGAGTCATTCATGAGGGATTCAATCCCATGACCAAAACACTTCCTAGTAGGTCCCACTTCCAACACTGGGGATCACATTTCATCATGAGATTTGGAGGGGACAGATATCCAAGTTATTCAAATATATTGAAAATACTTTAAAAGTTAATTTTTTGCTGAGAATTCAATAATGCATATACCAAAGAGCTGTAAGCTTTACATCAACTAACACCACAGTGAATCACAAGGTCTAATGTAAAATTTAGACATCGGATAACTTAAATCAAAGAGGGAATAATGTCACTCAAGTCACTCTGTTTATTTTAGTGTTTACATGGAGTCATTCTTTCTCTTTCAAGCTATAAACTGTTGTTAACATTTCCAAATTTTAGTTGATGTCTTTTCTTCTTATATCTAATCATTTGGACTCTGATACTCCTCATCACTAAGACAACAGGTGGAAAAATTAGATTTCAATCTTTTGGATTTTGATTGCACTGTGCATGTTGGAAAACATTAAATTATAACTCCTCAACTTTGAATGAGCACAAAGGTCACAAATAAGATGGATAGTGTATGGCAATAAGCATCAGAAAATTGAGAAAGACAAAAAATTAGAATCTAAGCAAGTTTACATATAATTTTTGCAATTATAGACATCTACAAATATCAAGTCAAAGTTCAGCATTAGTTAATTGAGACAGCATATAATTATATATAACATTAAAATTGTACTATGCTTTGGAGCATATATTTTTGAGTGTGTCTAAATATAAAACATACGTTGAAATAGTTAATACTTGCAAATGTTAAACATTTTAAATTCAGTTATGTTTTTATTTATTATAGGTTAAGAGCTATTATTGTTTTAGGACACAAATGAAACAAATATGTATATAACAAAGTAATGGTATTTATAAAATGAAAGCAGGTTTGTACTGTAATTGGACTCAGAAGCTCTTAACAGATACTGAATTGCACTTGCCACATGCCAAAAATATGTTTAACCTAATCCAGCTGTGTATTTCACATACTCTAATTGCTAAATGCTCATGATTTTTCCCAGGAATTAATTCATAATGAGGAACTTTATCATTAAGGCACAACACTGTGCACAGACCTGCTTACTTTTTGAACCATGACTCAGGCATGAACTTTAAGAAACTTGATGAGACAAAATAAAATATATAAAAGTCTGCCTCTACTGCCTGGAGCAATCAACTGATCAAAACATTGATTTTGCAAAGTGGATCTGAAAACATTAAGCAAAATGTTGATTAAGATGAGCTTGTTTATTTTAATTTTTCCTAAAATAATGTCTCCACACCAGACAAAAGTAATGGACTTGGAAATGCAGAGATTTAAAAATAGAGGTGATCCTTCTCCCACAAAGACCAAATTTGAGGACAATAAAAAATAATAATGATATAAGACAGAATGGCTTAGAACAAGCAGAAGTTCTGACAACCTAAGAATTAACTATCAGTCTTTTGCTCTAGGAGTGGTGTGGGCTTCATTTTGTGGCAGATTCACAAATTATGCAGCTATTACAGGCAATGCAAGTCATGCACACAACATAATTGGATACACATAGCATGACAATTCAAACTTTCTAAACTGTGTAGCTTTTGACAAGTTAAAGAAAATGCATAGAGTTCTAAGCTATGCATAAGAGATGTGAAATATCAAGGCACAGCCAAAACATTATGAAAATAATTGATTCTCTGCAAATTATTTTAATAATTTTAAGTATATATTTATTTGTAACTACTAATTCTTTAGAAAAGTTTAATAATAGTTTTGAAAATGTTATAAAGTATTATGAGACCAGGGATTAGGTTAAGACACAAGTATTTGTTAGAGATAAGTCATAATTCTGCCTCCAAGGAAAAAATAAAGTGGAACTACATAAGGTAAAGCAGGAAAAACTATCAGATTTATGATGGAAAAGATTCATAACATTCAATATCAACCAGTTGCTTAGGAGAAGTACAACTAATTCTGGTATTAAGACTAGATGGAATTTCTCTCTCATGAATCACATGTTGAGAGAGATGTGGAAGACTAGAATAATTCGGTACATCTTTAGTTAAGCAATTATTTCCTTGAATTATCTTCTTCTGCTTTGGATTTTAAAAGCCCTCAAATACTCTGAATAGACACACACTTGTGGAATCACAACGATAACAGTATTTTCCTATTCATGGCACTGATTTATTATATCATGCTTCACAAAATTGTTCTTACTCATGGCAGTTGAATTGGTTGTTTCTACCCTAGAAAAGAAAAAAATCAAAGGCTCTTTTATCTTAGGTAGATAATACATATTTTTTTTCTGGCCACTCTAAAGAAAGATGGGAATTTAAAAACAAGTGTGGAAATAAGTTAGATGATGATAAGATATGGGTTAGTAATTGAAGCATTACATGCCTCCATCAAAGACAAATATAGCAGGCTCTTTGCTCTCAGAGATTTATCATTTGAGTTTTTAACTACTTTGGAGTAACTCAGAATGTTCATGAAGAGTTGTAAAATATTGAGGCATGTCCACTGAAATATTATGAAAATAATTAACAAATATCAACCAACAGTAATTTGACCCAAAGCAAGTGACTAGGAATGAGCATACTAGGAAAAAAACTGTAATGTGTACATTATTCTGTAACAAGAGTGAAAACTATAACTATAGCTCAAATACTGTCACTCTTCTTTAAAAGAAGAATATTAGATAAATTCAGCGAGAATTTTTCTCTACCATCAGAAGTTCTTTAACAACTTCCTTGAATGTTTCTAATACCTAAGAGCATAGAATTTGAACACAGAAGGCATGAATTTGAGTTCTTACTCTATTATGTATTAACCTTGTGATTCTAGGCATTTCACTTGATTTTCTGAGTCTCCACTTTGGAGTCCATAACATGAGAACATAATTAGCAGACAAACCCGTTTTTAAGTTCAGACAAGGAAATATTGGAGGTCTAACAAGAGTTCTATTAAGTATACCAATATGTAATTGATTTTCTTCGAGAAGGACACAAAAAGGTCATTCCTTCCTCATTCCTCAAAAAAAAAAAAAAAAATACCCATAGCCATAGACTCTGAAGCCTGCAAAATAATTAGCAATCAACTGGTCCTGAGATTTTTACTTAGTGTTCCTCTTGGCAGTGTCCTGAGTCAACTGCAAGGGCCAAGGGGAAATAGACTGGACTCCTTTGAAGCAGAAGTACTTCCCTTTTATTGGTGTTCAGTATTGGGATTGCTTAGTAGATATTGTTTGAACAAATTCTTCAACTGTGGTTTAAAATGATTATGACCAAACTTTTTTATCAAATCCAATTCCTACACTGCAACACTTGAGAAACCTGAGACCAAGTAGGATTGAAAAATATGCTCAAGGTGCTACCACTTGTGGATGGCAGAGCAAGGGTTTGAACAGTATCTTCCAAGTACTACTGTAACCGGATCGGCATCCATTCCATCACACAAATGAATCTCCTCAAATGTTACAAACTGTTAGATTTGGAGTGAGAGCTTGAGTACTTTGGGTGCCTCTGAATTCTGACCGCTTCTGAACTCCATTTTAGTGTAAGGGTGGCTGTTTGAATTAACATCTAAGGCTGAAGTTTTAGCCCTGGTTTCCCTGATGGACACTGCCATGGCAATTACAACCTTTCTGACTGGATGCTGAAATCTTTTCTTTTTAAAGGTTTTCGATGTCAACTTGGCATAGGACACTCTAGATAATCTATTTAATACCAACAAAGCAGTATACAGTGTTCTAAAATCTAATTAGGGCTTACAATATTTTTCAGAGTCATTTACAAAAATATTTCAGAACATCATGAAAACTCTTATGGCATTTGGTACAATTTTTAATTTTAGGATGTGAGATTCTGTAATCTTACAGGGATGGTGATTCTTAAATTTCCTCATTCTATGGTAGGCCTATAAGTCTCCAGTCAGTTTCATTGAAACTATAAGATCGACTCATGCTTCTAAACATTTGCCAAGAAAAAGAAGAGACTTAGAGTAAAATAAAAACTTAAATGCTAGTATAAATGCTTACATAAAATACTGTAGCTTATTTTTAATCACGTAGAAGTTTAGAAGCTAAGAATTTTATCACAAATCAAGCACAATTCTTAACAAATAATTGTATAATCTTTTACTTTGATAAACATTTACTCATTTAAACAGTTATCAATTTAAATGCATATACTCAAACATTCATAGAGATTTTGAATAAAAGTAAATGGTCATTTTCCTTAGTAACTGAAGGTTGTAAGCTCTGCCAAACTGTATTTTAGCTGAAATTTCAATTCAGTATGAGGAACAACACACTAAATATCATATAAAAGAAATGTCCCAAAAGACACACGCTGATTTATTATCTTACAGCATTAAGCCATCTTGTGTAGCTGTGATTTTGAGTCCATAAATCTCAATTTTTTTAACTGAATCTTCAAATTTTGATATATTTTCAATTGGTAAAGTCCAGAGATCAGCAAAGCTATAATAGCAGTACAGAGGCTGGAACATATGCTTAGTAATGACAGCAGACCACTAAAGACTTCTAAAATAGTCATTTGCCCAACTCCCCTCAAATGTGTTTTTTCTCTTTCCACTCAAATCAAATATGTTCTCTCATCACTCCTAACTGTACAAAAAATGTTTCACTACTGTAACTTGAAGATAATTTTAACTTCAATTAAACAAGTTTACTTCTAAATATAAAAATTCAGGATTATAATGTGTTGTATATTTCAAAGTAGCTAAGAGAGTAAATTTCAAATGTCTCACCACAAAAAAAATAAGTGAGGTGATTAATATGTTAATTAGCTTGATTTATTTTCGATATTATACACATTTATTAAAATATCACATTGTACCCCATAAATGTATGTAATTATGATTTGTCAATATTAATTTTTAAAATTAAGCTTACCTATTACTAAATATTTGTGACTAGTTCCTGTTATGGAAAAGAGAATTGGAACTAGACTGGAGGAAGAGAATTTACACTTCCTTTATATGTGAGAGAAGTCAGATAATTCGGTATTCACAAATATGTTTCCTTATTCTAAGCCAAGAAATAAATATATAAGGCAGGTTGCTAAAAATATAACAATTGTTAGAGAGTACTATTTTTCACTATAGAATGACTAACATAAGAAAATACCACCTACTTAGACTCATCACAAAGCCTCCTACGCTGCAGCAAGCTTGACTTTCCTGGGCTGAGTGTCTTATTGATGAAACAAAAAAACATTTTTAGAATCTTCCAAGCACCATCTCTCTTATTTGATTGAAATTGTAGACGAATATACTATGAGATTGGTTTAAGACCTCAGCATTTTTGAATTAATCACTTGCTAAAACAACTATGCGATTTTTTGCTGGATTATCATTTCTCACCCATACAATATTTTCTTAATGACCTAATTGTATTATTCAGGGAAGGTTTTTCCTCGCCTATCTAGGGCAAGAGTCAAATTCTTGGCAGGTAAAATATTGTTTAAATTAGAGATGAAATTAAGCAACAGTGAGTGGACTGCATTTAATTACCTCAAACAAGTAGAATTACACTTATTGAAAAGTTATGTGTGCCAAGGTTAACTATGTAGATTATAATTTTTGCACCTTACAAAATGATAATTAAGAAAATATACCAGAATCAAATTGTTCATGTTCTGCAAATAGCAGAAAAATTCCATTTTAACTTCTAGCCAGTGATCTTGTTAAAAGAACGATCCTGACAAATAAATAAATAAAAGCTGGAACCTAATTTGATTGCGAATATTATACTATACTCTTGATGGGTTTTATGTTTTTTATTCCACAAAGCAGATAACAATTATCTACAAGTATATTCTCAACATCTGGAAGCATAATTTCTTAATTGTCAAATTAATACAGGTAAATTAGAACCCATATTTTGAGAGCTGAGTAAAAGAATCACCAAAGCCATATACTTAATTATAACCACTTATTTGGCCTCAATATCTTTTACAAGTAAAGCTTGCAAAAAGCCAATTTAAATGTGTCAGCTCTAAAAATTAGTAGCAGTCTCTTTTCCACTGCGTAAGATCAGTTGTTTAAAAGAAGGTAACTACAGAGCTAAAATAAAAGGCAAAGCTATCATTTAAATATCAATGACTAAAAGGCACACAGTATTCCAAAAGTCAGAGATATTCCAGGAGAGAGGGTGCTTTTTTGAATATCAATATTCATTAACACCCACATTTCCAAAGCAGCAACCCATATTTTTGGTTGTTTGATGTAGTTTCTTCTTTAAAACAAACACCAGGGCAAAATTCAGAGTAAAGTTTGTACATTCATTGGAGAGAGAAACAGATAGAGATCAAAGGGAAAAGAACAGACAAATTCTTTGGATGAGAACTCTCTTCCTTTTCAACGCCGATCTGTTTCATCAGGAGTTTGTGTGCAGAATAGAAGATGAAACATGCTTGCCTTCATTAGCAAGTTTTACACACATAACTATATTTTAGATTTCTACCAATGCATCCTTTAATGTGCATATTATGCTTAGTTTTATGATAATGACTGCAATGACTTACAATTATTGAAGTTTATCTTTAGTTTAAAAACTTTCAAAAGACAACACTACTTATACAGAAGAATCAGTATCCACACACCAAACAGAACAAAAAATAAATTGTTAAAAATCTCATGAAAAGAAAATAGCTTACCCAAAACAAAGATAAATAATTAGTATGATTTTTTTCTTAAAACATGAGGTAAGCAGCTTCATTTAATTATGACACTAGTCATCAAAAACTAAACTGTATTCTTGTAATATCATGCACATTTATTATTTATCTGATCCCAGTAAACAACTGCATGTATTTAAAGCATCATAAAAGCTAAAGTTTTATATGGATGTGCCTTAATGTAAGCATTATTGGATCACAGGGGAAAAAAGGTCAAAACACACAAATAATTCCAAAAATAAGTATTTCCAATGTTTTTCTCCCCTCTACCCTCTGATCATTCTGGGAAGCCCTTTGGCAAGAAGCCACCAGAGAATAACTTGAACTGGAATTGTCTAGAAAACCCATGCCAAGGGATTCTGCTGATAAGAAGAAATCCAGACAAGTTATTCCACAAGCAGTGCAGCCATCTCTACAAAGTGTATCTATTTCAGAGTATAAGTATTCCAAAGCTTCCGTATTCCAGAAGTGTAGTCAAAACTGACAACTCAAATTTATTTTCCAAACTGGAGGATCTCAAACACTTTCTAATAAGGCTTGACTACATTTCCTCTCTTGCCAGTTTTGACTCTCAACAGTAGCTTGCTTCTGACATAATTCCTCAGCAACCTCAATAGATCTTTTTGTCTAACATTTCTTCATTTCTTCCCAGTCAGTCATTGACAACACACCCCCTCACACCCAAGTCTTTCCATTTCTCTACCCTTCCCTGCCAAGGCACAAAGTCTAGCACACTCTGGCTGTGAGAATCTTTGGATTAATGTCAGTAGTATTGAGATTAAGCTCAGATCTTCTACTAACACTAGACAGAAGTTTCCACAGTGAGTTTGCTCTTTTGCTGATTTAAACAATCTAGTGGTGCCAGGGTTCAGAGGAGGATAAACTAGCAGGAAACTAGGAAGATTTCAGGGCAAATAATCAGCCCAAATCATTTTCCCTTCTATTTCTCATAAGAAAAGCTTTCCTCTATGCCACACTCTAGAGTTAATAAAAAAAATAATGTGGACACTCCACTTCTGCATAAAATACAAGCCACAATCATTGTTTATACACTCTCCCTTGATTCTCAAATAAAACACACCTTTCCCCAGAAAGGACTGGATGCCTGGAAAAAGGTGGCAAACGGATCTCTTCAAACACAACGGCAACGTCTCCTATCCTAAGTATAACACAGAGATAATAGGAGATTTGAGTTCAGGCCACTGTCTGTGACCTTGGCCAAAACACAGAAACTTGTTGTTCGCCAACTTTCACTAGAGCACCAAATCTGCGTTCTCTGTACCTCCCTCCCTTCAAGTCTTTGATGGAAGTGGTGTGTAAGGGCGTCTGACTGTCCTCCCTCCATTCTAAACTTCATCTATAGTCAGTGGTAGGGCAATTCCTACAGGGGCCACCTTTTTGTCCCTCCTTCCTTCCTTCCTTCCACTTCGATGCAGTCTGGAGCGCCAGGAGAACTGAGATCACAGGCTGGACATCCCTGGAGCCTGAGGCACCCGGCTGGCCACAGACAGAGGCTTAGTGCGCTACAGGGGGTTTCCCAGCCAGTTTAGCTTGTGGGACAAACCCATTTCTTTGACATTTCAGGGCAAATCTACTAGTCTATCTTCCCCAGCGTGATGGTGCCTAAACACTTGAGCAAAGTTCATCTGAATCTCTAGTAAAAATACACTCTGAAATAGCGAACTAAATGCCCAGTGTTGCCCCCTTACCTGCTTTTTCGTTTACAGTGAGGATATTTAAATTATTTCGTGTGTGTGTGTGTGTGTGTGTGTGTTCATTTAAGTCCTTTTTTCTTCTTTTCTTTTTTCTTCTTTTTTTTTTAACGGGCACTGCAGGAGCGGTACTCACTGGCAGAGGTGCAAATTGTTAGCCTGGCTGAACTGGGGGACTCGGGAGGGAGAGGGTGCGGGGAGGGGACTTGGCGAAGCGGCAGGGGATGGGGGCCAGAAGTGGCCAGGTCCTGGACCCCGTGCGGCTCCCAAGGCGGGGGAGGGGCGCCCGGAGCCTCCCCCGGTGCCGCCCCTTCCAGCCCGGCTCCCGCCTCCCCGCCCCCTTCCCCGCGTCCCTAGCCCGGCTCCCGCACCGGGAAGGCTGGGGCGGGCACATCCTCAGAGCTGGCGCTGCCCAGCCAGCGGGGGACCCCCCTCCGGTCCCCGCACTCGCGGCCGTCCCCCCAGCCCCCCGGCCGGACACCCGTTCGCGCACCGGGCAGTGCAACTGTGGGGGCACACCGTGTCGGCGGACGTGGGGGAAAAGGGTCTCACGAAGTTCTAGGATAAAAACGAGCCATCGCTGCGGATGCCTCTGTCACGCGAATCTGCGAGCGGAAATCCGCTCTCCCGGTGCCGGGCGGGGGCAGAAGCGGGATCGGAGCCGGGGAAGGGCGGCAAAGTGGCCGCGCAGCTCGGACAACTTTGCTGGGAAGGCAGGCGCCAGCGGGCAGGCAGCAGGCTCTGCCGCTGCCTCTTCCCGGGGCGAGAGGTGCCGGCACCGGGCGCCCCCGGGTCTGGACCCCGAGCGCCGCTGTAACTGACGAGGGGGAGCCGGCGGGGAAGGGAGCTCAGCCCGAGAGCGCACGCCGGGCTCCAGAAAGCGCCTCCATGTCCTCGGCCCTAGGAGCGGGCGCTGCGCCCGGGTTCGCGTCCCCCCAAACGCCCTCTCGCCGTCCCACGGGACCACCAACTACTCCGGCGACGCAGGGAAGAGACAACCGGGAAAAAATCATCATCATCATCGAGAGAGAAGGAGGGAAGACCAAGAGAGCGCGAGAAAGGCAAGAACGACGCCCCCCCACCCCACCCCACCACCGGACGGTCACGTACCTTGAGCTCCTCAATGTCCAGGTTTGTTGTTCTGTCCATGGAGCGAAACTAAAGGAAGTGAAGAGGAACCGGGCAAGTTGGACCAAAACACAATCTAGTCTTTCAGTTTCCAGCTTAAACTCAGCTTTATCCTCCTCCAAGCCCTCGCAGCTTCTCTCAGTCTCATTCTCCCGTGGTCACCGCCGCCTCCGCCGGTTAAAAATAATAAAAATAAATAAATAATGATGATAATTCACTTTGTTTTACTTCCTCAAAGATTTAGTGACAGGTGATCTTTACCCGCGGTGCAACACAGCTGAGTCGAATCAGGCAGGGAGA
>CAUYQG010102533.1:0-14042 GCA_963574415.1 Tarsius wallacei
CTGTAGTTCCAGCTACTTGGAAGGCTGAGGCGGAAGGATCGCCGGAGCCCAGCAGGTCGAGGCTGCGGTGGCCGGGAGCGGCCACTGCACTCCAGTCTGGGCGACAGAGTGAGACTCCAACTAAAAAAAAAAAAAAAAAAGTATACGCAACTGAAGAGGCTGATCATAGAAAAATGGTTAAAGAAAATCTTTGTACATCCATACAAAGTAACATTACGCAACCACCAAAAATGATATTTTTATGTATTTTAAATGATATAATTATTCCCAGGAAGTAAGCTATCAGTAACTTTTTTAAATTTTTCATTTTTTATTTAATATTTTATTTTTATATTTTCTATTATTTTTCAAATTTCCTTAGAAGTATGAATACCAGAAAAACCTATTTTTAAAAGATGAAGATCAAGATATTTAAAGATTGAAATATATATTAATAAGTATATAAATAACAAATCATAGGTAAGCAATTATTTAGTAATAACATTTAATGTGTGCTTTTAGTTGACTTTACCAAAAGCAGTTCAGCTAAGGACATGAACATTTCTTTAAAATGTAGGCCCTTAAGTTTTAGATTTGCAGAGCTTCAATATGCATTTTAAGAATGGCAAAGATTACTCCCACTGTGTCCCAAATAAGAAGTGAGCTGTAGAGATCATCATTTATCTCACCAGATAAACTCAAATAGCTGATTAAAAAAATCCATATAGTTGGTGCATGTTGTTGGTTGTGTTGTCTACATGTGCTTATATTGTCACAAATATGATCAGGAAACATTTTGCAAAATAGTAAAAAATACAATAATTTTATGGATTTTATTCTAAAAATAATTTACACCTAGATGAATCTTTTTGAAAAATTTTACCAAATAGAATCATCTTCAGAGCTTTTCTAAACCAAGGATAGAAAAATGCATAAACCATTGGATTAAACGTAGAGTTCAAGTAGCCAAACCAAATCAATATATCGTTCAAGGCGGGTGGAATAGTGTAGTCCAGGAAAGGATCTATGACTGTACAGACAAAGAAGGGACACCAGCATATTAGGAAAACTCCCATCACAATCCCCAATGTCTTTGCAGCTTTTCTTTCTTTGCTTTGGGAAATTCCATTTTTCCTTTCTAACCCAGTTTGAAGCTTCTGGTTCACATTATTAATTGATCTTGCTTGCCCTTTAGCTATAAAATATATTCTATAATAGATACATAGCATAATAGATCCAGGGATGTAGAAAGAAGTCATAAAGGCCAGTACTCCAGAAATTTTACTAAAGAAGACAGAGCAACTCCCAAAGCAGTAAGCGTGTTTGTAACGCATCTCTTCCACTCCTGTGAAGTTGAGTTCCAGAAAGATCATTCCAAATGCAAAAACAGCAGGGACGCTCCAACTAATGAAGATCATCACAAAAGTAACCAAGATATTGATCCTGACTTTGTATCTCAACGGGTCGCACACAGCATAATAGCGGTCAATGGAGATGAAGGACAAGTGGAAAATGGAGGCTGAGCTCAGCATAATATCAGTGCTGGTGTGAATTTTACAGAAGACCTCTCCAAAATACCAGCAATGTTCCACAGATCTCACCATGCTGTATGGCATGACCAGGCACCCCAGCAGAAAGTCCACGGTGGCCATGGAATGAATGAGCCAATTCGTTGGGGTATGAAGTTGCTTGAAGTGTGATATGGAAATAATAACTATCAGATTGCCAACCAGTGTGGTCAGAATTATGAGCACCATTAAACTGTACAGGGAAGCACGGACGTCATTCGACCAGTTGTTTCTCACACAGGAGGTATTAACTATATTGTGGCAAAAGGGCATTATTCCTGAGGGCTGTCCACTAGTTTATTTTTCTTTTTGTATGTTGAATAGTCTTTCTCCAAAATCCATAATCAGGTTAGAGTTCCTTCTCCTTTTGCTTTTTATGTGCACATCCCTATCCCAGAGACCTAGGAGGGAAAAAAAAGAGTGCAACACATTGGCAATTTGATTCCCTCTCATCTCTGACACATTTACCTATTACTCTGCTGAAAAATAATTATTTTGAAAGGAGTTTTATTTCCAAGTTCAATTCAATAGTTCAGTTCAACAAAAATTTTTAGCTTCTGCTTGGAGCTGGATATTGTGCTAGAAATACACCGCTGAATTATTAGGTTGAGCTAAATGAAACTGCCACATTTGTAGGTCAGAGAAGGTCGAGTGATAATTATTATCACACGCTTTAATCTATGAACACAATCTATGTGCACAGAAAGCCACAGTCTAGTGTGGGAGGTTTACATTCTAAAGGGTAACTAGAAATTGCCAGAAAGTCTAGAATTAAAATAAGTTCATGGAAAAAAATTAATGTTTTAAATGAGCTTTTTGTGCAGAATTAATACCCACTGGTGTCTGCATTTGCACTTGGACAAATATAAGATATGTATTTCTTGTTTTTTAATTGATGATAAATGAAAAGAGGCTTACATACTTTTATTTCCAGTTTGCAACACTTCTACAAAAATCTCATGCATTATTTCATTTAACATTTTATTTGACATCTATAACATCAACTCCATTTCCTGAAGAAAGGCATGACATGTTTTATTAGCCTTATTTTACTGGCAAGAAATTGAGGTTTATTTCATAAAACCATTAAAGCTAGAATATGACCTGAAGTCTCAAGTACTAGTTCAGTTTTTTGTTTTTTGTTTTTTGTTTGCCTGAGCAGTCTTTCTTTGCATTGTGGAAAGAGTCAACTCAAGGTCAATGAAGACATTAATCTTGTCACACCTCATCAACAAGGGTATCTGCATCATGAACATTTGTATACCTAACCCTGAATTGTACCCCACATCTTTAAAATTAAAACAAATTAAAAGGGGAAAAAAAGACATTAAGCTTTACATGTTCATATAATAATTTATATGTTACACGATGGAACCTGAAGTATGATATTTTGGCTTTGCTTATTAAGGATTTTTATTTTTATTTATTTATTTATTTATTTATTTATTTATTTACTTTTTTTTGAGTTGGAGTATCACTCTGTCACCCAGACTGGAATGCAGTGGCCGCTCCTGGCCACTGCAGCCTCGACCTGCTGGGCTCCGACGATCCTTCCGCCTCAGCCTTCTGAGTAGCCAGAATTACAGGCGCACGCTACCACACCCGGCTGATTTTTTATTTATTGTAGAGATGAGGTCTCGCCAAGTTGCCCAGGCGGGTCTCGAACCCGCGGGCTCAAACAATCCACTCACCTCAGCCTCCCAAAGCGCTGGGATTACAGGCTGAGCCACCGAGAAGGATTTTTATTTATTATTATTATTATTTGAGTTGGAGTCTCACTCTGTCGCCCAGGCTGGAGTGCAGTGGCACACAAGCTCACGGCCACTCCAGCATTGACCCGCTGGGCTCAGGCGATCTCTCTGCCTCAGCCTTCCAAATAGCCGGAACTACCATGCCCGGTTAATTATTTTTTTTTTTAATTGTAGAGACGAGGTCTCACCATGTTGCCCAGGCTGGTCTTGAAGCACAGGCTCAGGCAATCCTTTCACCTCGGCCTCCCAAAGTGAGGATTTTAACATGCAGATCAAAGTTTATTGTAAGAATGATATGGCACAGATCAGATACCTAAGTGAGAGCCCAGGGAAGCTGGGTATAACACAAGACATCTTTTTTTGAGTTTTGAAACCCCTTACCCCCCCCCCTGGTTTTGTGGGGGGAGGGGTGGGGGTGGGTTAGAGAGGGCAAAGGGGAATGGTGTTAAAACAGAAATGACACCTTCTACTAGGCTTCCTTGTCTTGTGCCTCAATCAAGAACTCCAGAACCCCGTGAGACTAGGTTTGAAATGTTCCTTTTGCTTTTATGTGATTCTGCAATCCTAAACTTAATTCTAGAATTTGGGTTTATACATATATACTTGCATATAAAGAGAGAGAGGAAGAGAGAGGTTGGCAAAAGAGTACATTTCTGGCAATAAATGAAGGCCTATAACCTATAACTATGTTGCGAAAATGCTAGAAAATAGCAACAATACTTAGAATTCCAATTCCAGGGGTCAGCTTTCCTTTTTAGCTCTTCCTCTTCCCTCTGAGATGGTGTAGAATTGGAGAAATACAATGCGTAGGTACTAAAATGCATATTGAAATAAATTTGAAACACTTCTCTCCCAATTCCCTTCTGTCTTCCATTCCTGGGAGGAAACATATTGATAGCAAATAAATACATAAGATTTATTTAAATAGACACATAGGCTCGTTCCATGACAGAACAAACAGCAAACTAAAACTGTTAGGTCATTTGAATTAAGCAATATTTGGATTATGACTAAAATTACAATTTTTTGCTATGAAGTTTAAATGTGCATTTAACTAAACCCTCTGAATTAAGTTATATATCTTCTACTTTTACTCTTTTCCTCTTCTATTCCCCTTCCTTTTCTTTCTTTCAAGTAAGCTGTTGACTTATCAAAGAAACTAAACAATACTCAAAATCACTGTTTAGAGGTGTTTGCTGATTACTAACTGTCAAAAAATTCCTACCTGATGTCATTTGAATTAGGTATCTCAGTAGGAATTAGGTTTTCAAAAAGAAGTAAGGGAAGATAGAAATATAGTAAAATAAGATTTCCCATTTAGGAGAGGAAATTCACAGAAGATGAAAAAACCACTTGACAACTTCATGTGTTTTGTCCTTTGTAAATCTAAAATGTTCAGTCAATGCCCAAATAAAAACCAAAATAACTCAGGAGTTGCCTCAAACTCATGTTTGCACTTCTTAGTTTCAGAGAAATAGAGCCTTAAGCATAGTATCTTAGAAATTGTTGAAATCTTAATGCCACATTGATAAAATAATTTGCCCAACTTAAAGAATATGAAATATCATTGAGTACTTTTTAAAGTGTCATAATTTGTATTTAAACAATTTACTTGTTTCAATAAATGCCTTATGATAACAGTATCAGTTGAAAAGCTTATCTAAGGATCTGGCAAAATAGTGCGTTTTTCTTTTCTTTCATCTTTAATAATTTATGATCTGGAGATGATTAATATTTGTATATTCAAATGATCCAGGTTGAATATACAATAGTCATATGGAACTTAATAAATTGTTGTTTGATTACCTAGCTAAGCAAACAGTTCTGTACAAATGATCTAATCCAATATTTGAAAATGACATGAGTGAAAAATATATTGATAGAACTTAACAGCTTAAAATAGGTATGCTGGCCGGGCGTGGTGGCTCAGCCTGTAATCCCAGTACTTTGGGAGGCCAAGGTGAGAGGATTGCCTGAGCCCGGGGTTTTGAGA
The DNA here is from genome assembly GCA_963574415.1 of Tarsius wallacei. NCBI lineage: Eukaryota > Metazoa > Chordata > Mammalia > Primates > Tarsiidae > Tarsius > Tarsius wallacei. The sequence goes on from CAUYQG010102533.1 coordinate 5,292, forward strand.
CCAGCCTGGGCAACTTGGTGAGACCTCGTCTCTAAAATAAATCACAAAAATTAGCCGGGTGTGGTAGCGTGCATCTGTAGTTCCAGCTACTTGGAAGGCTGAAGTGGAAGGATAGCCTGAGCCCAGCAGGTCGAAGCTGTGGTGGCTGTGACATGCCACTGCACTCCAGCCTGGCAACAGAATAAGATTACGACTCAAAAAAAAAGTGGGGGGGGGTATGTCTCGCAGGGTAGGAGGAACTCATAGGTAGAGTGCCCAACTTCTCAATAAAAGGCCATAAACACTGATCCTGTCATGCCCTTTGTCCCAGGTTCCATCAACTACCCATTCTTAATTGCTCAGACTATTGTCTGCATACCACTCTATACATCTCCTCATCTGAACCCATTTCCCACTCTACTCTTATTCACAAAACCCTTCCGAGTGGAACTCATAGTTGTCATTCTACTTTTTCAAATCAATTTTAAAATGTTTCCTCCTCTTTTTTCTAACTAAAATTCTCCCCCCTCAGGATACCTCCTCCCCTGGAGCCTTACCAGTGACATCTATTTTCTCTCCTATATCCCTTGTACACCTTTGTATTATATGACCTGGAGGAAGACTAAGTGTCCTCTTGTACTCGTTGCCATTGTAGATTTTTGTCCTGCCTTTCTTCCTAACCTTCAACACCTTGCAAGCTTTGAAGCTCATGTCTTCAAGCTCTGCCTCTTCCTGTTGCAGATGGCTACATACTCCCAAGCTATCTCTCTGTACTTCTTGAATATATAAACTCTTGTCACTCTCTCCAAGGCTCCTCCTGCCAAAATTATTTTTTGCTCACCTAAATGTTGTTGTCTACCTAAATAATGCTTCCAATAATGGATTCTCAGTTCATTGACTCTTGTCTTCCAACAAGCGTGGACTCCCTGTCGTCTCATCTCACACTTACGTGGTCATAGCCCAGGATGTCAATAACAATGACAAGGCCCAGCCAAATGATTGGTTCCAAGCCTCACATCCTGTTCTCCCAGCCCATTACCACAAGTGCTCCTTTTTCAATAATTGATCTGCCTCTGGGAAGCTCTCACTTAATTTAATCTGCCACCTCTTCACTGTCCTTCATTCATTCATGCCCACCTCTTTATTAGATTGCAATATTTTCTAGCACTCTCTTAAACTCTCTCCCATTCGCATACTTTCCTGCCAAACCTGAGCCCTGGTAAATTCAGTTTTCCCTTTCACTCCACTCCTGCACACGTGCAAATGAATGTGTTGGAGAAAAACACACACCAGCCTCATTTTAAACTCATGACAAATATGTACCCTTAGACCTGTTCAAGAATCCTACTTTGTATTCCTGCTACCTTTATTCTTCCCTTCTCTGAGATGTCTATTATGTTTCCTACCTCCTTGAATCTCAAATACCTATTCTCATCTTTACTCTCAACTAATGATTTTACACCCTGTTACAGTGAGAAAATAGACACAATCAGAAGAGAATGTCCATGTTCCTACCTTCACATCTACCCACCAGCCTACATCTGGTCAAATATGCAGTCCACCCTCTTATTACTACAAATTACTACAAATGATTTAACTCTCTCCTATCAGAGGCCACCCCTTCACATGTGCCCCGTATGCATCTCTTCAAGTCACATCAAAAAGATATACCCTCTAATTCTCCTCTCTCCCCTGCACCTTCTAAATACCTTCAGTATTCAAATATGCGGTCATATTTTTCCACCATAAAAGAATTATTTAAACCCACACTTCCTTTCAATTTTCCCCAATCCCTTCCCTTTATCAGAAAAAAAAATTCTTCGAAAGAGTCATTTTATACTTCCTGCCCCACTTGGTCTCTTCCTATTCTTTGGAATCCACTCTAATGAGATTTTTGTCATCAACACACCGCCAAAGCACTTCTTAACCAAGTTGTTCTACATTCCTAAACCCAGTGGTAAATTATCAGGTCTCACCTTTCTTGGCCTCTCAGTTCCCCCTTGAAGCAATTTCTTCCCTTGACTTCCAGGTCACCACCACCTTGCAGTTCTGCTATCTCATAGGCTGCTCTTGTCAGTTGCTGTTGGTTCTCTTCTATATTTATAATGACTCTTTATGTGATTTTTTACTGTCTCATGCTTTAAATTCATCTATATACTGATAAGTCTCAAATGAAGTCTCCAGCCTTGACCTCCCCACTGAACTCTGGGTTAACATTTCTTGCTCCCTAGAGGAGATCATCAGTCAAGGTATATAAAGTCAAGTCCTTGATCTCTTCCACCTGCTTAGGTCCTCCTCCTCATCTCATCTAGAAAATGACCCGTCCAGTCTTGAAAGTCCTCAGTCCAAAACCTTGAAATAAGTTCTAACTTCTTTCTCACACTCAACCACATATCCAATCCATCAGTAAGTTATCTTGCTTCTTCATTGAAAATATATCTAGAATCAGACCACTTCTCATCATTACTACTAGAACTATCTTGGAGCAAGCCATCAACAACCAACCACAAGATAAATCTAATAGTTTCGCAACTAGTTCTCCTGCTTCTTCTCTTATCCCCGACAAGGCAGTCAAAGTCATTACACAAGCACATAATTTTTAATGGAAATTCTTCCAGAGTGGTGATATAAGTCTCAAATATAAAAGGATAGTGGCATAAAAAAATATAGTGTCATATGACTGTGACACTGGCAGCCATGCTTCTATCAGGGGTTGGAGACCAAAGGAAGCCTCACAGATATTCTAAATCTGTTTCTGACTTGTATTAAGACCATAAAATATTTCCTAGAACTTGATCTAATCCTACAGTGGTATGTATGCGAGGGTGCATTCTGCCGATCTATAATCTACTTAGAGACATTGAGCTCTGTATACTTTCAGTTATGTAAAATTCTATTTTAACACAAGTGAGCTATTACTCCTATTCTTATAGACAAGGCAGCAAAGAGAGTTACAGATCTGGTGTTCTGTGGTTTGTGGAAGCTAGGTGATTTTTTTTTCACTAGTGTTCAGAGGAGAGGTTCTATGAAACATATTTGACCTTATAAGTGAAAAACCTAAAAATAAGTGATTAAGATTAAACTTTTTTTGATAAAAGTGTAAATAAATAAAGCTTCTCATTTTCAAGTGTAATTGTTTTTTAGGATGTCAACCCTGCTCGACTAGATGCATATGAAATAAAGAAAAAGGACAGAAACATCCCTGGCTTCCCCAAAGCTATATATTTCACAAGCTTAAATTGCTTGTTTTTTTCCCCTTTCTTTTTGGTTTACTCTAGATTTTTGACTTGATGACGGCTTCTAAACCAAGAAGGAGTGAATTCGTTTCCTCCTCACCACTCTTTCATAAAAGGTGAAGAGTTGGTAATAATTCTATGGAAGCTGTAGAGAGTATGTTCAATACCTGATGTTGAACAGAGGAGGAATTAGTTCTGCTAATAATCATGAGTAAGAATTAGCTAAAGTAAAAGGAAAGGAGGCCCCCAGCATTCCTAAGAAGAGGCAACCATGGAATCAGGGTAGTGGGGTTGGTGCTAGAGGACAGAATCAAAGTCTTCGGGGTAGAAGGAGTCATGCTGGCTTGGGTGAAGATTTTCTCAGCGTGTCCAAACCCTACAGGAGAAAATCACTTGAGCTCCAAAGCAGATATAGGGATGGGTCAAAATTCCCTACCGCTTACTCCAAGGAAGCTGGCAACTATTCAAGGAAATTGCAATAGCATGACCTATAGTTTTAACAGCGCAGAACCTTCTGCCACGTATATATACTGCTGTGTCCTTGCCCAAATGCACAAGCCAAATAGACCTGTAAAAGTCATCACCAAGTAGAAAATTGGAGCAGTTACATTACTGGACAATTCAAAGTAGAGGCCACTTCATACCTTAAAGAAAACCAAGAATAAACAAATGTCCTTGACTCATACAGAAGCTACAATCTTAGTGCCTGGTTGATTTATTTGGATTTTATTTTATTGTGTGTGTGTGTGTGTTTGTGTGTGTGTGTGTGTGTGTGTGTGTGTGTGTGTGTGTTTAAGTGACACTGCTTTTCTTCTGTCTGGTAGTTTTGCAGTTACTACACGTTACTGAATTGGAGATAGAGACAAGACAATCTATGCCAGGATTCGATTTTATGCTTTAGAACTTTCTACAGTTATTCTGCACTTACTTTTATAAAAATATTCCAAAGTACATAATTCCAAAGACTGATTAGTGGGAGGGAATTTAAAAGTTATATGTACCGAAATTTGCACCTAAACTTTGTTTTTATTTAACTTTTTTACCCTTATTGATGAGGTGTGCCCTCCCATACACTTTGTTTTAACCTAGATCTACTATTGTTTTATGATTTCTTATTAATCCTAGATAATGTTATACAATTGTATGGACCCACAGAAACTATTACAAGTTTCAGATGGTTCTTGTCCAATCTGTGGCCATTTGAGCATCACAAAAAAAAACACTGGCAGTGAGGACTAAACTGTGACCTTTTTCTCTCATCCAAATTCCTGACTAAGAGGCTAGGGGATTTACTCCTGATAAGGGCTCACCAGACAGGGTTTTATTATCCTATTGCCCTCTATACTGAAGTTTGTTTTCTAATCTGACTCTGGCATAGCATCACACAACAGATAGAAAATGGAATCAAAATATTTTGTTTCCCTGCAAAGCCATATCTTAAGGACTCCCAGACTTTGGCACCTTGTCCCTGACTGATTTCCAAAATTCCTTACATAGATGAACTCCCAGACTCTGGACAACTTGTCTTCTACTGATTTCCAAAGTTTCTTAGATAAGAACTCCAAATTTCCAGTCAAGAAATCCTGAATCTGCCAAAAACCTGCAAGTCCCCACTTGGAAATGTCTCTCCTTCTCAGGTCAAACTAAGGAAAATCTCACATGTATTGATTTATGGTTTTTGTAACTTCTGTCTTCCTAAAATATATGCACTCTGACAATTAAGTTTGCGAACTCCTCCTAAAAAAAGTGCTACATACCTCGTTGTTGAATTTCACTACAGTCACCTTTGAAGTACTTCCCTTGGGAAGCTATGCCCCAACACCAGTACCTAATCCACCAGTCAAAGCAATTTTGGAACTCTTGTTCTAGAATGGCCATAAGAGCTATCATTGTGAGAATGTTAGAGTTTGAATTAGAGCAACTAACATTAAATTTCTGTTTAAACATGGCAAGAGTAGAACTGAAACCAGGGACATCTTAGCCCAATTTTATGGGGATAATGTCATAAAGAAAACAGCAGTGTACAAATGGATTAAACGTTTTTCTGGGGGGAAAGAAAGCATCACCAGTGAAGAGAGGTCAGGATGGCCAGTAACGAGCAGAACTGACTAAAACTTTGCAAATATTCCTCAAATGATGCGCCAAAATTGTCAGCTCACTAAGAAGCATAGCAGAACCAATACACACTGATAGAAAAACAGTTAGGAAAATCTTAGCTAAAAAACTTGGCATGAGAAAGGTATGTGCAAAAATGGTCCCGAAGGAGCTTTTGCATCATGACAATGCACCAACTCATACAGCACTATCTGTGAGGGAGTTTTAGCCAGTAAGCAAATAACTGTATTGGAACACCCTCCCTGCTCACCCCCAGTGACTTTGTTCTTTACCTGAAGATAAAGAAAATATTGAAAAGAAGACATTTTGAGGACATTCAGGACATCGAGTGTAGTATAACGACAGCTCCCATGGCCTTTCCAGAAAAAGAGTTCCAAAATTGCTTTGATGGGTAGACAAGGGGCTGGTGTTGGTGCCTAGTTTCCCAAGAGGAGTACTTTAAGGGTGACTGTCGTGATAGTCAACAATGAGGTATGTAGTGCTTTTCCTAGTATGAGTTTGCGAACTTAATTGTCAGACCACATTATATAACCAAACTATAGTTCAACCACCATATGCTCTCAAGGCTATGTTCCATGTCTAGATCCCCAAGTTGGCTCAAAAGAAACCATCCCAAAATATTTTATAGAATTTGACATCTTTTTGTCAACAGTAGCCACACAACCAGCTGAGTTTATGAAAGACCACAAGTCTGTGATGCTCAAGGAAGATAAATGATTTAGAGTATTCTAGTAAAAAAGCCATGGACACTAAACCTATCCATTAAATAGCCCTCAAGTATAGAAAATGTTTTTTTCAGAGACATCTGGTCCCTAACTGTTCTCTCCCTACATGTGGGATTGAAAATGTATTGACTTTGCATTTGGTTATAGAACCAAGAATGTTTGAAATTTTTAATCATGCCCTGAATGAAAGAATAGTTATTAGGATATGATCTTCTGAAAAATTGTTTCAAGGCTCAACTAAAAGAGCAGTGCTTGTAACAAGACTGAACTTTCTTTTTTTTTTGAGTTGGAGTCTCACTCTGTCGCCCAGACTGGAGTGCAGTGGCCGCTCCCGGCCACCGCAGCCTCGACTGGAGTGCAGTGGCTGCTCCCGGCCACCGCAGCCTCGACCTGCTGGGCTCCAGCGATCCTTCCATCTCAGCCTTCCGAGTAGCCGGAATTACAGGTACGCGCTACCATGCCCGGCTGATTTTTTTGATTTATTATAGAGATGAGGTCTCACCAGGTTGCCCAGGCGGGTCTCGAACTCGCGGGCCCAGGCAATCCACTCACCTCAGCCTCCCAAGGCGCGGGATTACAGGCTGAGCCACCAAGCCCGGCTAAGACTGAACTTTCAAATCTAGCAAGTTCTTACCCTTAATGAGCATGTTGCCAGCGGCTGTGTGTCACTTTCCATGAGTATGGGGAAATAGACATGGCTGAAATTTGCCGACCTCTCCTGCTCTGCGTGGCTATCTATGCTCTTATCTAATTAAAGACAGATGGTATGTACTTCTATCCACAGCCAATGCAGTCCAGAATTTAACTTTACAGGTGTGGCTTAGCCTCTTCTTACAAATCCATAACCCCAAAATAATGTATCTTTACAGGAACAAAAATAGGCTTCCTGTAAACTTCTCATAAACACTGAATCTTTTACTTAAATGGAGCACTATACAGAGAGCAATGAGGAAAAAAGTCTGAAACCTCAGAATGTCAAAGGCAGGTAATATGTGTTTATGCAACTTTGAAAGATAGCCTCACAAAGTGAAGGGCTCATAAAATATAGCATCCATGTATCTCTTTGGAAGAAAAAATTACTTGAAAAGGAGCATGAGTTGCTTAAGAAAGGTGTAAGAATTAGGATCTAGGCCAGGTTCGGCGGCTCAGCCTGTCATCCTATCACTTTGGGAGGCCAAGCGAATGGATTACCTGAGCCTGCGAGTTTGAGAACAGCCTGGGCAACTTGGCGAGACCTCATCTTCACAATAAATGAAAAATTAGCCAGACCTGGTAGCATGCACCTGTGGTTCCGGCTGCTTGGAAGGCTGAGGTGGAAGGATCACTGGAGCCCAGCAGGTCGATGCTTGGGTGGCCATGAGCGTGTCACTGCGCTCCAGCCTAGGCAAGAGTGAGACTCCTACTCACAAAAAAAAAAAGAATTAGGATCTCAAGAATTGAGAAGCTGAGCCATAAAAAGACTAAGAATTATCTGTGCAAATCAAACATAGAGTTGAGTTTAAAGCAATTCTGGTAAATTTTGTTTTAAAAATGAAATACAGTTGATGAAGAGATACATTTTTTTTTAAACTTGAGCATGAGGAAAGCCATGAAATTAGAACTGGAAGCAAGTATTGTAAACAGACCTGTCAGGGAAAGATAAACCTCCACCACAAGAGCCCCTGACAGCCTCATCATCATAGATGCCAAAAAACCCTACTCCCCTGATATGAACCACCAAGAAAAGCTTGCAAGCCATTTAAGAAAATACAGTAACAGCACAGAGAGAAGCCAAGTCAATTAGAAAAGGCAGCTACAATAGAAGCGGGGAAATGGGAACTTTAAACAAAATTTAGCAAAAACACCCGAGAAGAAAAAATTAGCATACAGAACCAAAATAAATGATATCAGTCATTTAAAAAAAAAATCCATGAAGCCATCATAAAAGAGAATAATCACAACTGAAGATTGAATTACAGATCTGGTGGATAAAGTAGAGGAATTCCACATACATTAAGATAAATACAAATAAATGGAAATTCACTTATTCTTTTTCAATAACTATTGAATGCTTTCCTTCTGTCAGGCACTGAGAAGACAGTGGTGAACAAAAGCAACAAAAATTCCCTCGTGGAACTCCCATTCTGGTGGGAGAATAGACACTAAACATGATAGATAAATAAATAAAACTTTAAATTGCAATGGTTGTCAAGGAGAAAAAAATAAAGCGGGGATGAGAGATAGAAAATGTTTGGAGAGAGGACTGAAATTCAGAATAGAACAGCCATGGTAGACTTAAATGAGAAAGTGGCTTTGAATTAAACACCTGAAGAAAGCAATATGCTAACCACAGGGTTAGCTGGGGAAAGAGCAATCCAGGTAGAGGATACGGGAAGTGCAAAAGTCCTGTGGGAGTATAGAGTGTTTGAAAAATAGCAGGAAGCTACACTGAAAAAGGCCTTACAGATCACAGTAAGAATTTTATATGAGCAGTCAACAGATACATGAAAAAATGCTCAGCCTTAAAACCACACTGAGATACCACCTAACTCCATTCAGGATGGCTATCATCAATAACTCAAAAAAACAACAGATGCTTGGAGAGGATGCGGCGAACAGGGAACACTTCTACATTGTTGGTGGGAGTGTAAACTAGTACAGCCTCTGTGGAAAACAGTGTGGTGATTCCTAAAATATCTAAAAATCAACTTTCCATA
>CAUYQG010102534.1:0-18083 GCA_963574415.1 Tarsius wallacei
CCCCCACCCCCCCCCCCCCCCCCCCCCCCCCCCCCCCCCCCCCCCCCCCCCCCCCCCCCCCCCCCCGCCCCCCCCCCCCGCCCCCCGTTGCCTTGCTCATTGTGTCGCCTGTGCAGTGCCTGGCTTCCAGTCACTCAATGTGTTGTTGAGTTAAGGAAGATAAACTGCTGGCCTCAAATCTCAAGTGGCCTTTGATCCTGGAAGGCAGCTCTGCATTTCCCCAGAGGATTCACTCTTCTCTCTTCTGAGCCTGCTTCCTCCTCAAGTTTCCCTGGAACTCCCTCCCTTTCACTCAAGCAGATGATCTTCGCTCATCCCCATGGAAACAGCACAGTCTGCCGAGCTGTCATCGAGCTGTCATCTCTGCCCCCCACGCCCGGCCTCCTCTCAGGTCTCAAAACCACTCTCCACGGGGCTTTGCAGCTCCACCCCTTCCTCGTGTTCTCCCCTGCACAGTCTCTCCCTCACAAGCGTAGGAACATGACTGAAGGTGCCGTCTTTAAAGTCCCGTCAACCCCATTTCCCCCTCAGCCCTTTCCTGCCCACGTCTCTTTATTCTTGCTTCCTTACGGTCATGTTGCTTTAAGTCCAGTGTCTCTGCCTCTCCTTGCCTACCCCCACCTGACCACAAGGCCTCCTCAGCAACCTGTTTCTAAAAGAATGTGCTTACACTGCTAACTTTTGATTTCCTGATTTTGAACCGGAAGTACCAGTACTGACTTCCTGTATGGTAACTGATGATTTAACTTTTTTACTGATATAACCGTCAGCCACATGGACCCTCAGTGACCCCCAAAAAAGGAGTTGAGAGCATTCTGTTACAAGTTTTTGTAGCATGTTATTTTGTTGACGATAGATATTGGCCATTACTAAAGTATATGGGTTTTTTCATACACGTTTTGATTTTTTTTCTAGAGCTAAGGATTGTCTAGTTTTCTCACATGCTTAGTTCTCTGTGTCTTCAGTGTGTCTTTTTTTTTTTTTTTTTGAGTTGGAGTCTCACTCCGTCGCCCAGACTGGAGTGCAGGGGCCGCTCCCGGCCACCGCAGCCTTGACCCGCTGGGCTCCGGCAATCCTTCCGCCTCAGCCTTCCAAGTAGCTGGAACTACAGGCGTGCGCTACCATGCCTGGCTAGTTTTTTTTTTTTTTTTATTGTAGAGATGAGGTCTCGCCAAGTTGCCCAGGCGGGTCTCGAACCCACGGGCTTAGGCAGTTCACTCACCTCAGCCTCCCAAGGCGTGGGATTACAGGCTGAGCCACCGAGCCCGGCTTAGTGTGTCTTTTTTAAACAAATACTTCAATAGATCTGTCAAATACAAAGGCATCACTAGCCAGGTGCATTGTCTGAGGACTATAGTCCCAGCAATTTGAGAGGCCAAGGTGGGAGATTTGCTTGAGCTCAGGAGTTTGAAACTAGCCTGGGCAGCATAGCAAGACCTCATCTCTACAAAAAATAAAGAAAAATTAGCCAGGCATGGTTACACCCACCTGTAGTTCCACCTATTTGGGAGGCTGAGATGGGAGGATCGCCTGAACCTAGGATGTCAAGACTGTGGTAAGCCATGATTATGCCACTGCACTCCAGCTCAGGTGACAGAATGAGACTCCGACTCAGAAAAAAAAAAAAAAAAAAAAAAAAGAAAGGAAATACAAAGGCATCAGATCATCTTTTGGCTCTTCCTTCCCCTGGACATAACTTACCATAGCCACAGTCTTCCGCTTGCCTGGACTACCATTCGCAAGACCTGTTGACTGCATGGCTAATATCCTGAGACTTTCTTCACCTTATTTTTGAGTCGGTGTTGCACTCTGTCCACCCATATTGGAGTGCAGTGGTACCATCATGGCTCACTGCAGCCTTGACTCCCTGAGTTCAAGCAATCCTCCTGCCTCAGCCTCCTGAGTAACCAGGACTACAGTCTCACACCACCACACCCTGCTTATTTTTTTTTAATTTTTTGTAGAGACAAGGTCTGGTGGTGTTGCTCAGACTGGCCTTGAGCTACTGGGCTCAGGCAGTCTTCTTGTTGCGCGAAAACAGAAACCGTGACATCAAGGCTGTGTCTTAGGAAGTAGTGGTTTATTAGCACCAGTGCGAATCGGCGGGCTAATGCTCCAAGGCTGAGCAACCTGGTGAAAGAGGAGAGGGGTTTTACTGGTTAGTTTAGGTAAGGGAGAGGGTTGGGTTGTATGACTATACAGTTTTTTTTTTTTGGAATTTGCAAGGTGGTATTTAGCAAAACCAGATTTTCAAAGAACAAATTGTCTCCAGGGTATACGTGATAAGCAGGGGTTGTAAACCGATAAGGTCACAAAGAGAGGATGTGGGGGTAAGGTTGTGAATGGATTACTATCTTGCATTTTCAGGAGAGCGACCTTTGGCTATTTGGTTTTCTCAAGCCCCATGTCTAGCAGGTCTGGAGCTTGCCAGTTGATTTTTAAAAGGAATGATTTTAACTGTTTTCAGCCCCTCTCTGCCACACCCTGGCCTCAGCCTCCCAAAGTGCTGGGATTATAGGTGTGAGCCACCACACCTGGTCCACTTCATCATTTTTTGAAAGTCACATCCCTCATTTTTCTTTCTCTGTTTTTTTGGTTACTGTTTGTTGTTTGTTTTTTCTCATTTTGCCAAATTGCATCTCCCAGCAGTTACCTGAGAAAGGGTTTTTTTTGGTTTGTTTTGGCTCTTTGTCTGCTTGAAAATATTTTTACACCTCCTCCCTCCAACTTGATTAAAAATTTGGCTAGATATAGAATTCCAGGTTGAAAATTATTTTTTCTTAGAATTTTGAGGGTGGTTTGATATTCCGTCCACCATTTTTCCTGCTACCTATGTGATGCCGTCTGCTTCTTTTTTGTGTGTGACCTGTTCATTTTATCTGGACATGGTTAAAACTTCCTTTTTGTCATTGGTGTTGGGATGTCTGCAGCCCAAGTGTGTCCTTCAGTGACACTGGGCCCTTGCTTGCCTTTCAGCCTGGGAGCCTGTGTGCCTCAGCCTCAGGCAGGCTCTTGTCTTAGCCCTGTCTTAGTCCTTTCTTTTCTCTGTTGTCTTTCTAAAACTTGTGAGCTGGCGACATGCCACCAGAACTGATCTCTCTGGTGGTCTTTTCCTTTCTGTCGCTCTGCCCTTTGGAAGAAGTCTTGGTTTTTATTATTGTTACTATTTGGATTTTAGATATTGCTTCCTCCGTCTTTTCCCTTTGAGCGGAGCATACTGCTGCTCTCCTAGGAGCCCCGCTGCAGGTGGCTGAGAGACTGGCCCAGGAGGCTGCTGGAGCCTGCGTCTCAGCCCACTCACCAGCTGAGCCTTGCCATCTTGGGCACACAGAAGAGTGTCCAGCGTCTGTCTCTTCTCCTTTAGGCAGGGATGGCAGCAGCCCTGCTTCTAGATTAGAAGCTTAGCTAGGTTAGTGCAGGGATTGTGTGCAGTTAAAATAGCACCTGACTCCTTGTAAGCACTCAGCCAGACATTGGGAATGTAATGACTCAAAGTAGGAATTAGCTTCATTAATTGTGTTGTTCCTTTGACATGTTGTTGATGAACCTCTCTCTCTTTCCTTAAGTTCTTTCTTTGTTTTGGTAACTTCTCATGGTGCAGATGTTTGTTTATGTTTGAGTGTTTGTTCATTTAAAAGCTGTTCAGGTTTAGGAGTGGAGCAAAGCTGGGTTCTGTGACCAGAGGCCTTCTCAGCAGGAGGACCTGGTTGGACATGTCTTTGAGAATCTCATATGTTTCATTGTTGAGGCCCTTTCTCCTGCACCGTGGCATTTCAGAGAGAAATCCTGGGGATGTTGGGAATGCTGCACTCCTGGCAGCCAGTGCTTGAAGAAGAAGAAATGAGAGTAGCTGCTCCCACCTGATAGGAAGGGGTTGGGGCAGTGACTTGGGAACCAAGCAGTTCTGTAGAGACTTAATGTGTCTCTGCGCCAGCCCCTTGCTGCCCTCCACAACGCCGAAGCTGCCTCACAGAGATGTCGTTTCAGTTCTGACAACTTATGTCAGGAGAGGAAATGGACACATGTACACAAGGTCACCAAGTTCAACGGGAAGTCTGAGGTATGGACTCTTAGGGCTGCTGAGGGCATGCCAGGGTTTTGGCGGTGAGCTGAACACTTAGCAAGGACTCTGCATCGGCCAGGCGGCCACCTTGCGGCCAAGTGCTGCAGTGTGTGCTGTTGCAGTGGAGCCTCTCTGACTGAGAAGAGACCTGATGCCGCCCGGAGCAGCCAGGGGTTGTCAGGCTGTGCTGTAGGTAGGGGCTCCCCATGACCCAGGCAGGAAAACGGAGGCAGAAGGAAGGCATGGTGAAGTTCATGGTAGTTTTGAAATACTCAACTCAGTGCCCTCAGTGTCATATTTATGCTTTTAGCATCAGTCTGGTTATTTGAAATGATATTCATCAAATTAAGTTGATGTTGATAATTTAAATTTTATTGTGGTTTTGTAATTGTGTGTGTTTAGTTTGTATACTTATTTTTACTTTAGAGCTTGCTGAAGCTCTACAAAGAGTATTTATAATTTTAGGTTCGTACATATTTGCATAGCTTAATGAAAATTATTTCTCAGCAGGAGTTTCTCTTTTAAAAGATTCAGTTCATTTTAATTAAGTTTGAAAATCACTGACAGCTAGAATACTATTAATTATATAATATTGTGCACCCTCTGGGTATAAATGACATAGATTTAGTCCTTTATCCAAAACAAAGTATTTTGGTTTTATTTAAGCAAATTAGGTTATTTTGGGTAATTTAAGAATGACTGACTCTTCTAAGGAGAAGTAGCCTAATCCTTTCCCCAAGTCTAACTGAAGATCTTTAAAAAGGAAAAAAAAATTCCAGGACAGGGATTCATCTTTGAAGTCATGGACAGTGCCAGCACTGTAGAGCTGGTTCCGCAGGTGTTTGCAGAAATCCTCAATTGACAACTATGTGATCACAATGTTTGTGTAGACCTTTAAGAATTGCCTTAGTATGGCCGCTTTTAAGAGGAAGTTCTCAAGCAGTTTCAGCTTTTGGGTCCATTTCTTATTAGTAGGTAAGCTGTTTACATTAGCCATTTAGTAGTTTGTCTTCCTCTTTTAATGATACTTGAGTGTGCAGAAAGGTCACTCTTGCATGCTCTTTGAGTGGGTGCCCAGCATCAGGAGTGAGTTTGTTGTGGTCAGGCCATTCCTGAGGCCAGTTGTGGTCACAAGACTAGCTCAGACCAGCCCCTTTGCCTTATGCCTTGTCCTTTTCATTCAGCACACAGCACCACCAAGCTGCAAAAACCAGCTCCTCCAGAGACCATCATGGAACGTTTCCCTGAAAGTATAAAATCTTTGTCCGGCTCACAGACCTGGATATTTTTCTTGATTTCACAGTCTGTGATAAATTCAGATCCATTCCCCTAACCCAAAGGTTTATTGCCTCAGGGCACCTAAGGACTTCTTTAGTGCCTATTTTTGTTTGTTCTACTCTGTGGTCTTTTGTTGAGCTGATGATGTCTAGGATCTAGGCATTAGATATCTCAACTGTTTCCCTTTTGTCTTAGTTGGTAATGAAGTCGTCATTATCAATGGGAGTAACTATCCAGCAATGAGATAGAACCTGTACTGTCTAATATTTTGTACAGAAGCCAACAAAAGTTACTGCAGAGAATGTTGAAACATTTTGACTACTACTATCTGTAAGAATCAGATTTCTTTTAAAAGTTAACATTAGGCATGCATTATACAGTTAGGTAACATACTTCTAGGACCTATTTTTTCTTTTAAAAATTAATTTTCTAAGTTTCTGTCCTTTATATCAAGACAACACGGTCTAGATAAATCCTGGTGTACCAAGAGTAAAACTCATAAATCCATTTGTGCTGATAGGTTCTCTGCACCAGAACCAAGAAATGGCTACTTGGTAATTACAAGTTTGCCATGAAATTTTTGCTTTATTTGAGGAGAAAGTTTTATATGTGTTTATCTTTCCTTTGATCATTTTTACTGATTTTTAAATGTTCATTGTGACTCTTCCCCAAAACATAATCTGGTAAATTGCTTCTGTATTTTATTGACAGCTGACATCATTTCAACCGTTGAGTTTAATTGCTCGGGAGATCTTCTTGCAACAGGAGACAAGGGCGGCAGAGTTGTTATTTTTCAGCGGGAACAAGAGGTCAGTAATTTACAATCCACAAACCAAATGAGGTAATGCAGCCTTTCTCATCTCACTTGGAAAGACAGGGCAAGATTATTTTCTCAGTGTCTAATTTCATTTAGATTCAGTTATGTCACATTACCCACATCGACTCTTGTTTCAGAAATTATCTCAGGCATGATTGAGAAGATTTGTATTCTTGTTCTTTCATCTCTCAGTAGTCTCGCTGCTGAAGCCCATTAGGTCTCCAGTGCCTTCCCCGTCAGAGTAGGAGATGCTCCAGTAGGGCTACCTGACGGTTGCAGTGCAGTGGCGTTCTGCACTGTGCTCTCGCTTGGCAGCGAACTCGAGTGGCTGTCTGTGGCAATCCCTTTGCAAGCACCAGGGGGTGCTGTGGCGCATCCTCTGCCCTGAGGCTGGGGGGAGGGGAGAAGGATCACAGGGTGCCCTGCAGCCAGCGGCTCCCTTCCTGCTGAGAGGTGGGGTGGAATGCATTTTCTCTCCCCCTCGGAAGCGATGGGCAGCACTCACGCCACTCACTCTTCCATGCCCCCTGAAGGGTTCCCTGTCCAAGGGGAAAGGCGCCCACAGAGGAAGCTCACTCATAAGCACTGGCCTTAAGGTCCTTTCTCTTTTGGCAATCAGGGGCAGTTTTTTTCCCTTTTTTCCCCCAGCTATACAGAGGAGAATGGGAAATGGAACCAGCCTTGCCGAGCCCCCCTACCCTGCCCTGTTATTTCTGGTGAGACTCATCAGAATTCTTGGTGGTGATAAAGGAAGCAAGATAATTATCTGTTATGCAGGGATTCCAGGTGAACCACCATGCAGCCAAGCCAGGCTCTCTTAAATATTTTTGTCTTGCTCCTCGCCCTTCCTAACTTTGTGTTTCCTCACAGACTAATGTAAGACAGTTACCTTTTCGTCTCCAAATTCTAGCTGCTGGATTTTTGTGGTGAACTTTGGCCTAAAGGCTAGAAGGCCCTTGTTCCCTTCTGTGCAGATCCTCTGTGCACAGGAAGCACGTTGCCCCACCACCACCCAGGAGGGGATCCTGAGGGAGTCTGCAGGAAGTGGTTCCTGGGCCTCCTGGGAAAGATAGGTATGGTGCTCACAGATCTCCTAGCAGAGTACACCTACCTGCTGCTGCTCTGATTTTGATTGTGTCCATGCAGTTAAATACATTTTTTTAATCCTGTTTTCTCTGATTTGGGATGGCGAGACATTTTTTGTGAATAATGTGTATATTATCATCACTCTTTCTAGATCTTCACGGACATTTTAATAAATTTTAAATTTTGCATTCTTTTCCCAGAGGTGGAATATCATGCAATGCTGCTTAAGAATCATGTACCAGGTTGGGCGTGGTGGCTCACGCCTATAATCTCAACACTTTTGGAAGGCTGAGGTGAGAGGATTGCCTGAGCCCATGGGTTTGAGACCAGCCTGGGCAACTTGGCGAGACCTCAATCTCTACAGTAAATCAAAAAATTAGCCGGGCGTGGTGGTGCATGCCTGTCATTCCAGCTGCTTGGAAGGCTGAGGGGGAAGGATCGCCTGAACCCATCAGGTCGAGGCTGCGGTGGTTGTGAGCGTGCCACTGCCCTCCAGTATGGGCGACAGAGTGAGACTCCAACTCAAAAAAAAAAAAGAAACACGTACCTTACCTTTTTCAACAGAAGTAAGAATGAGTGGTGGTGGTTAAATCTTACTTTTAGCAGAAGTATTATTTACAAAGTGTTGAGTCATAGTTGTCTTAGCTTTTATTTCTCTTTTATGTAGCTCCTTATGAAAATTTGCCATTATAGTGATATCCGTATGGAAGATACTCCATTACTTTCCTCAACAGGTCTTATGATTGATAATGACATTTTTTTAATTGTCAGATGGGTAATGTGCTGACGTCATAACAAGATTTGAGGGTGGCACATCTCATAACACATGTGTGTGAATACCCAATGATGATCATGCCTAATGAACTACAAAAGAATCCTGATAATGAAATTTTTCCTGTTTGTGTGGATCATTGGTTAAACCTAAGAAATACCAGCTTCAAATCTTTTTTTTTTTTAAAGCTAGAGATGGGATCTTGCTATGTTGCCCAGGCCTGAACTCCTGAGTTCAAGCAGTTCTCCCACCTTGACCTTCCAAAGTGCTGGGATTTCAGGTGTGAGCCACCACACCTGGCCCCAGCTTCAAAACTGAAATAGACTATGATAAAAGGTAGGCCTATTATAGAGTTTTAAGTGTTTATTTAAGATATATTAAGTTGTTATGTGAAGTGACAGGTTTGTAAAGGAACAGGTTCCATGAATTGTTTAAATTTAATAAACACAGTCAACTGCAACTTAATAAATCCCAGGCAACTTTTTTTCCCCTTTTCTTCATAGTTTGGTTAACATATGAAGGGCTTTCTTATTTCATCTGCATTAAAATATTTTACTGGTTTCTGTGTATGCCTCTCACTGTGGATTTGAATTTTTCCAGTGTGGATAAGGGTATAAACTTATATTTTCATGTGTAATCAAAGATGCCATTGATGGTATTGCAGCACCACCACGGAGGTGAAACTGCTGCCAGTTAAACTATCACAGCTCTCAGAAGCTGCATCAAGGGAAAAAAATGTCCATTATAGAATCGATGAGCATGGGGGATTGCTGAAGGATAGTGTAGTGTCCCGCCAGGTTGTGGAAGGTGCCGGATGTTAGATAAAGGAGTTAGATCTATAGAGACCCTTTGGAAAGTTCTGGCCGTGCATAAAACAGGAAGTAGGAAGCATAGTTAGCATTGTGACTTTGAGCTTTTCTTGTTTTTGGCGGCGCAACCATCTGTCCGCATTGTCTTACTGGGAAGCCCAACAGGTAAAAACTGAGACAGTTTAAGGGTGTAGCCCTGCAGCACCGAGACTTCCAGGCCGTCCCCTGCACCCACTGCAGAGTGAGGTCTGTTTGAACAGTTTCTCCGGTTAAATCAGAAATCAGCACGTCCAAAAGCAGGAGCACATCCACCTTTTCTTGTTCCTGTTTGTTGTCCTGCTCCCAGGAGCTCAAGCTTTCAGCCTCTCCTCCCTCCTGCTTCCGTGCCAGTGAGGCTTCCTTCGGAATCCCTCTCCCTGGATAGGATGGGCACTCTGTAAGGCTAATGGGGAAGGCTGGGCTGGGATTTGGGGTATCTATGGTAAGAGGTAGTAGTCAGTGGCAGGTAGACAAGCCTGCAGCCCCAGTCCCGTCTGGTTCTTGGGCAGAATGGCCAGGCAGGACTGGCAGCACCTTGACTCTGGTATTTTGCTCGTTTGCTTACATTCTGCTGCTTTTTCTTGGCAGGTGGCTATCTCAGAGAAGGGGCTACCTTGATTCTGCACACTTCTCTTTTTAAGTACATGAGGTGGAACGGTGTGTGGCTGTGCTTTTGTGTCGAGTGGGTGGGCGTGGCGGGGGGAGAAGGACTTCAAAAGCACCTGCCCCACGTGCATGTGCAGGAGAGTCGGGGCCAGGAGCACACCCAGCGCCTGCCTGCCAGGCTTCGGTTCCAGGACGTGCAGGACCTGGAACTCGGTTCGGTGGAGAGATATGGGTCGTTTCTTGGTGTGCCTTCTCGTCTTTTTTAAATCTCACTCAGATGTATAAAGGAGCATCTGTCTGGACATAAGAGTTTGCTTGGCTTAATTTCTTGGACATCCTTACTGAAGTGTTAAAAATGTAGTATTTCAGATATTATTATAGACCAGGAATCAAAATACTGGTGTCCTTGATTTTTAATTATGAAATATTTAATATTTATTGAAAATTTCATTTTGGACATACAGAAGATTAAAGAGATTAATATTAGTATACCTGTGAGCCCACCACCCAGATGTTATTTCTTTATAAAAGGAAGGAACACACATGGGGTAAAGAAGAAGCTCTTGTTGTTCCTGCTCCCATTTCATTCTTTCGTCGTCCTCCCCATCTTTCTTTGTCCCCCCCCGCCTTCCCAGGGGTGCTTATTGTTTTGAAGATGGTATATATCTTCCAAGCATGTTTTTCCTACTTTTACTCTAACATAGAGAATTGTTTTGTGCGCAGCATCTTTTCTGGGAATCTCAAAACAGCCTGCTTCTCCTATACAGCACTGTGGGAATTGCCCAAGCTGTATATTTATCCTGTTTTCCCTCCTCTGGCTGGCATGTGTGTGTGTCTGGTTCATGCTACGGTGATAGTGCAGCCACTTGACTGTGTCTGGTTCCTCGGGAGTCTGTGACTGCTCTTCTCCAAAGCAGACTCCACAGACACTTTCTCTCCAGGACAGGTTGCAAATGATTTTACCTATGCAGGCCATGCGGCCCTTTTCACAACTACTCACCTCTACCTGGATAGTGCGAAAGCTGCTAGAGACAATCTGTACTCACCTGAGCCTGCTTGTGTTTCAGTAGAACTTTGCATATGTATGGCAGGCTGAGTTCAGCAGATTCTGCTTAGAGTATGTTCTGAAGTACATACCTAGAAGAGTTGGGAAATAGAATTAATGTGCTGGGAAAAAAACGGAAAAGAAAGACTGAGTTTTACCTGTTTTTTTTAAAGCCAGGATTTTTAAAAAATGTACACGGTCATTTGATATTCAAATTGATGTTACTGAAATTTTCTCTTCACTGTGCTTCATTCCTTAAAACTTCTATCATGTTTCCTTGCAGAATAAAAGCCGCCCTCATTCTAGGGGAGAATATAATGTTTACAGCACCTTTCAAAGTCATGAACCAGAGTTTGACTATTTGAAAAGTCTAGAAATTGAGGAAAAAATTAATAAAATTAGGTGGTTACCACAACAGAATGCTGCTCATTTTCTACTTTCTACAAATGGTAAGAATTATTTTTAAGTGGCTATATAATTTAGGATTTTATTCTTAGTTTTCTGTGTGTGTGTATTCCTCTTTATTTTAGAAGTTTTTTCTTCTGTGTTCTGGGGGGAGGGCAAGTTATTAGCCAGGGTAGTGATAGCTTGAAAATTCAAGGTATGCAACAAAAACCACACACACACACCCCATATTGTGTTACTCTACTCTGCATACATTTTCACATCTTTATTGTACAAAACAAAGTGTTCATCTATAATTGGAAATATACGTGTTCAAAGACCCCATAGCATTATAAACCAACATAGGGCCACACAGTTTTCTAGTATAATACTCAAATAATAATGATGCCTGTTACAGTTTTTCTTTTAATATGGAGAATGAGATTTTTTATTTTCAGATAAAACTATAAAATTATGGAAAATAAGTGAGCGGGATAAAAGAGCAGAAGGTTATAACTTGAAAGATGAAGATGGACGACTTCGAGATCCATTTAGAATTACAGCACTACGGGTATACATTGCATTTTCTTTAAACCATCCAATATCTTCAGACTTATTCAAGAATAATGCTTAAGTCTGCTGTTTAGAGAATGCTGTTAAGTGAGATGTTATGAGATCTGCTCTCTTGGTTCATGAAAGTTATTTTTAATAATAGTAATCGTGTGTGTATGTGTGTGTGTGTGTTTAAAGCAAAGGATTTCTCATTTTCACAAAGGCAAAAAGTCACACGTCATCCTCAGAAAACACAGCAATACTAAGGGGAAAACCTGTAATGATCTGACGGAAATCTTTCTGAACGTACCAGCCATTTAGAACCTTTTATTCTAAAGGTTCACACAGTGGCACCTGGGCAGGTTGAAGTTCAGAAGGGCTGTGGAGCACTTCCTGGGTGAAATAATATAGGTTGTAGTGTGTTTTGTAAGTGGGGCTGCACAGTAGATGGACATGAAGGTGCACATAGGATAACAGATGTGGGAGACTACAGAAGGGGGGGTGAGAGTTGACTGGTTACCTGCTGGGGACATGTTTACCCTTCCTGGTAATAGGAACACTAAAATCCCAAACAGCACCACTGCACAATGTATACATGTAAGAAATCTGCTCTTGTGCCCCTGAATGTATAAAAATAAAAACTTAAACCCTTAAAAAAGAGCGATAACATTGGTTGCAAGTTGAAAGATAAACTTATGGACCACCAAGATACATTAATGATGGTTCTTGTGGAATTTCCTTTGAGTTCACTTGGGCAAATACTGCTGTTTCTGAATTTTTCATCTGTCACTCCATGAGCGTCATTACTTTTTATTAATTGTGAAATTCTTTACTCCCTTTTTGATAGTTGCCAATGCAGTTTGAGATGAGCATATTTCATTAATTCTAATACTTCACTGTCTTATAATTGGCCTGGTGCTACACACCATTGATGGTGTTTTAAAGTAGATGAAATATGGTGAAGGGGGTTAGACAGACTGGGCTCGAGCCCAGATGTGTCTTGGTGAAACTCCAGAATGCAGAAAAACCAGCAGCCTATGCAGAGGCATCCCCTGGAAGGAAACCCTGCCTAATTCCAAGGGAGTGTTGCTAGTATATTTGAAAACGGTTGGTTGGCTTTTTAATGAGATTTAAACCCGTTACTCTTGTTTATCAAAGGAATAACTAGTTAGTGAGCCCATTCCAAATCAGTAGTCAAGGGTACTACAGAGAAGGACACTGTATTGCAGAAACAGTCCCTGACATGTGCGCTTCCAAGAATAATACTAGGCAAACCTGGGCCCGGAGTGTGCGTGGTCTGTTCTGGTGTCATTTCCTGAACACTGATGTGTGGGGTGCTGTGCATGGGGTGTGGTTAGGGTGCATGTTTCCAAGGGGAGAGTCCTGCGTGAACCTCTTATGTTGATATTGTCAAGGGTGCCTGCATAATGAACGTTTATGTGCCTGGCCCTGAATTGTACCCCACTTATTTAAAATAAAAAAATTTGAAATCCAAAAAAAAGCAACAAGAGGGAGAAATAAAGATATTATCATTGTATTTCCCATGAGTTCATTCAGGCTGAAAAAGGCTATGTCATTTTCTTAAAATCTAGTTTTTAGGACCTTAGTTTGAACCAGGTTGTCTTGTTCCAAAATGTTGGTGATTTCTAACACACAATGCTGCTGCTTTTACATTCATGAATTAGTGTAAATCACCTTTTGTGACAATAACACTAGTTTTATGGTTCCATCCTATAAACTGCTGATTCTAGACTAGAAGCCTTATGGAACAGATAAGACCTTGGGTGCCCTGAGGGCATGCATGCATTTGATCCTGCTCTAGCCGGTCCATCTCCTCTGGCCACCATCACCTTCCACCCAAGTATGTGTGCACACCCCAGGAACCCTAGTTTCTCCTGATCAGACCCCCTCAACCCTCTACCACCCCATGAGCTCACGTGCTTATTTTAGAAAAACAGTAGGTCTTTATGAGGCCCAATCGTGGTTTTATTCATGACTGCTTTCATAGGTGGTCAAAGTGAAGGCATATAAGGAGTATACAGAGGGTGCCAAAAGAATGTATACACATTTTATCAAAGGAAAAAACTGTATTAAAATGGTGATAATAATGTGAATACAAGTCACGTTTGACTTTTGCAATTAAAAGAGGTGCTCAAAGTGGTTACCATCAGCATCCAGGCACTTCTTATTACAGTGAACATCTCTTAACATTGCTTCAAATGTGGATACATTTTTTTTTTGACCTGCTAGTTTCTTTATTAATCACAGTATATTGGTAAGAGATCACAGGCCAGGTAGTTCGGTACATTGACTTGGTCTATATTTGAGTTCCTACCTCTCTAAGAGTTCAAAACGGGCTATCTTATCTGACCCTAACTGGGAAAGAGTCAGAAATGTTACTGTTTAAAGTTTTTTTGGTCGTTTTAAATTATTTTAGTGCCAGAAGAGGGATGTGATTAAAAGAAGGAATCTTTCTTACAGGAAGGAATCTATTACAGCTGTCGTGTATTTTGGTTAATTAGAGATTTGTTAGAGGGTTGTAGCAGGTGTGTTTTAAATCAGACATGTGGTAGAACTGACCCTTCTTAGGGAATCCAGGGATGTATGTGGTCAGTGCTGAGTTAAAATGAAGGAAGTATGCTATATGCTATACACACTTTCCCAAGTTCATTTTTACAGAATTTGACCAGAGAAAACACAATTGAGAGATTTTTTTTCCTCCCCTAGCTTTTGTGGGTCTCCCTTTTGGTTTCTGATTACAAAAATAACAAAAAGAATGCTATCATTTTGTTTTGATTTTAGAGCTTGTGCTTTTCTCCCAGCTAGATACCAGTGAGCAGGCCTTTTCCCTTTTTTCATATGTGATACTATTCCTCAGGAGTGAGCTCTTACTCTGCATTTGACCACAGGCACTCTCTGGTCATCTCCTTTCCATCTTTTCCACTTCAGTGTAACACTCGTCACAGACATGGGTGTGGGGTGCGCCTTTTACTTTTTTAACCTTTACTGAAATATAGTACATATACTCAGAAATGCACCTGCCTTGTAAGTGACCGACTTCATGAGTGTTCACAGACTGAGCATTCCATGTTGCCAGCACCACATCAAGAAATGGAGTGTCCTCAGTTCCCCAGGGACTCCTCCTGTGCACTCTGCTGTCCCTGCACCCCTTGGAGGCTCATGGCTTTGGTACTGAGAAGCAGACTGCTAGTGCAGTGAGAAGGCTTATGCATCCAGCAGCAAGGAGACAGGACAAATAGAGGTCTCAACTGAGCCTCCCAAGAAGACTTCACTGTCCAGTGACTCGGTTGTGGCCCCTGGGGACACACAGGCAAGCGCAGCTGCGTCAGTCAGCCTCAGTTCCCTGGGGACGTTTTGGTAGAGTGCCAGGTTATCTTCTTCAACAAGAATGTGTCAACATCAGTAATGGAAACAAGGAGGAAAAACTTGGAATAGACAGTATTCCATTTTGTAGCCTATTTTTACAACTCTGCTAATTGGTTATTTTGGGGTTTTGTGTGTACAGAATTATTACTTGACTGAATATAGATTTGTCCTTTTAAAATTATCTGCCATACGTGTTCTAATTTTGTGCTTCTGTGATCTTTGTTTTGAATTCCTATTTCCTTCCACTTTTAGGTCCCAATATTGAAGCCCATGGACCTTATGGTAGAAGCAAGTCCACGACGAATTTTTGCAAATGCTCACACATATCATATAAATTCCATTTCAGTAAATAGTGATCATGAAACATATCTTTCTGCAGATGACCTGAGAATTAATTTATGGCATTTAGAAATCACAGATAGAAGTTTTAGTATCCTTCAGATGGTTATTGGCATTTTTCTTAGGATTGTTCTTGAAATAGTTATTTTTCATATTCGTTTATACTCCTTTATCTGAGTCTAGTCTTAAGTGCAGTTTGTAATACAGTAACCTGTGGTTTAAGGTTTCTGAATTCAAATATTTGTCCTTAAAAATACAAACTTCCGGCCAGATGGGGTAGCTTGCACGTGTAATCCCAGCATTTAGGAAGGCCAAGGTGAGAGGATTGCTTGAGCCCGGGAGTTAGATACCAGCCTGGACAACATAGCAAGACCTTGTCTCTATAAAAAATCAAAAAACAAGCCGGGTGTGGTGGCTTGCACTTGTAGTCCCACTACTTTAGTGAGGCTGAAGTGGAAGGATTTCCTGAGTCTAAGAGGTTGAGACTGCAGTGAGCTGTGATCGTGATCATGCCACTTTGGGTGACAGAGTGAGCCTGACTCAAAAAAAATAATATTATGTGAGCCTGACTCAAAAAAAATAATATTATTAATACAAACTTTTTTCTACCTTTGGGAAAAGTTCTTTGTATGGTGAGAATGACCTTAAGTCCATTGCCTGCCTAGTTTAATCAGAGGCAGTTTTAAATCGAGTATGTTAAGAAAATCAGTACTGCATGTCCTTTTTTTCCCTCTAACTTTGAGAATAGATAATGGATTAGGAAATAATGGCTTAGATTAGAATGAGGCTTATTTCCCAGCTTCATGAGTGACGTCCTGTAAGAAATCTGCATTTTCCCATGGCGCGGTACGTCTGAGCGGTCCCAGTCTTCAGATGGGCTCCCTTCAAGCACGCTGGGCAGCAGCGCGCCCCGCTCCCCATCCAGTGACCTGAGCTGGGCTTTCACATGGTTTGTTGTCTTTCTTAGTTGTTTCAGCTGGAAGACTAAAACCGATCCCTGCTATTTGAAACAAGCCCCCTGCTGAATTCTGCCCTTCCTCTTTTCCTTTGGATGAGTTCTGCATATGGCACCTACTATGTTGGCATTGTTCAAGCTCTTAAAGCCAGATAATTGGAAAAGCAAAACCTTTTGGAATTGAGCAGAATTCTTTTGTTTGTAACTGTGTATAGAAATTCTGCATGGGCGGTGCTTGCTTGCTTTTCTTCTCTATATGATTAAATGTGTATGAAGAACTTTTTGTAGAACATTGGTAGTAGCAACAAGACGCAAGCAGTGCTTGTGTGCCTGGGTCTCCCTGGGTCCAGCGTATCCCTGTGATCTGGTTAATGCGTTCCTCCCAGTCCTTTCACTGGCTGCTGCGTTGGAAACAGCACGTGTGATCGGCCTCCTTTCCACCTTGTCCCTTGCTCCTCACTGTTCAGATTGTTCCACATCGTATTTCACTTGCTTAAGTGTAGACTAAGTGAAGCAGCTGAGAACTGCCCCTTGACCACACACTTGCAGACATCGTGGACATCAAGCCTGCTAACATGGAGGAGCTGACAGAAGTCATCACCGCGGCTGAGCTCCACCCGCACCAGTGTAACGTGTTCGTCTACAGCAGCAGCAAGGGGACCATCCGCCTGTGTGACATGCGCTCCTCGGCTCTGTGTGACAGACATGCTAAGTGTAAGTGCCTGGTGTCCTTTTAGGATGTCTCATTGAGGTCCTTTTGTGTTTCAGACACCAAGCCATCTCCAAAGACTGAGAAGTTTCTTCCTGTCCTCCATATATCTGTGCAAGTATAGGGAACCCTGCCGGCCTTGTTGGGTTAGTTCGAACATGGCTGTGTCATAGACTGTCGCTAATAAGAAGTGGAACTCAAGGTCATGCTTCCCACAGGTGTATGGTCATGGGATGAGTGCGTTTGGGCACCACCAAGAGGTTGGTTTACTTCTGCCCGGAGCCTTAGTGCCTCATCAGAGGCTTCTGGCACTGGGTACAGCCAAGAACCATCTGTTGCCTCTACCTTTGTGCATTAGGACCTGGGCTGAGCTGCCAGCACACATTCAGCTGTGGGGATGAGCTCTGTTCATACTGAGCTTTGCTGGATTGGAAGCCAGTTCCCCGAGCTGAAAGTCTAGCATTTTAATCCCCTGAGCCTTGAAGTTCCTTCTAGGCAAGGAAAGTTTTGGTTTTGTTTTTATCTTTAGCCGTAAGAAATAGGCTCAACTCTATAGAAAACCATGGTCGGTGTGTCATGGTGTCGTAGAACCATTGCTGACCGTTCCCCCAGTGCTATCAGATCGACCCATGTCCTGTGACACTTTTCTAACAGGGAAGTCACTGGTCAATCCCTCTACGGTGTTTCACTGTTAAGGTGCACCAGCAGTGCCTCAGCTGAATGTGCTTGCAGACTTTTCTCAACACCTGTATTCTCTTTCCTGAGGCTAAGATGTGATAGTAAGAATTCTGTACTTCCAATGAAGAATAAGTGTCATTTGGCGTGTATCTTCAAGATAACATTCTTGAGTAAACAGTTTCCGATTCTAAGAATTTTATCTTAAGACTAATTTATTTGAATAAATGCTCAGTGTTGACACAATTGGCTTTAACTTCAGGTGCAGAGCCAACAGACAGACAGCCTCCCACATTAAAAGAAAAAGCGGGAGCCGGGTTCGGTGGCTCAGTCTGTAATCCTGCGCTTTGGGAGGCTAAAGTGAGTGGATTGCCTGAGCCCACGGGTTCGAGACCCGCCCGGGCAACTTGGCGAGACCTCATCTCTACAATAAATACAAAAAATTAGCCGGGTGTGGTAGTGCGCGCCTGTAGTTCCAGCTACTTGGAAGGCTGAGGCGGAAGGATCGCCTGAGCCCAGCAGGTCGAGGCTGCAGTGGCCGGGAGTGGCCACTGCACTCCAGTCTGG
>CAUYQG010102538.1:0-20128 GCA_963574415.1 Tarsius wallacei
GGGAAGCTTTGCTGTCTCTTGTAGTTTTGAAAGTTGAATAAGCTAGAGGATGGGGAGCACTGATCTCTTTGGAGGTCTTCCTCATTCTTTTCTGGCCACACCCATTGTCCCTCTGCTGAATCAGGGGAGGAGGTGGGGCCCTTGAGATTCAGCACTTGTCATGTTCCTCCGAAGTTTGTGCTTTCAGGATATTCCTTCTGGATCACGATCAACCACTGAATAGTTGATCTGTTGGTCACAGAGATCAAGTCTGTTGCTTCATGGTGAGTCAGTCAGTGTACTTTTCTGTCCAGTTTCCAAGATGGTGGTGGGGTACCTCTTTCATCTTCTCTGGTGGGAACCTGCCTCTGGGCTTCCTCCATGGCCCTTGTTGCCAGTGTTTGGCCAGGTCCTATAGTGGTGAGGCAAAACCTGGAACTGGCAGTCTCTCCCTGCAGTGGTGAGGAAGAGACTGTAGTCAGTAGTCTCTCCCCATTGCTTCTTTGCAGGAAAACTTTTGTTAGTTTAAAAATAAAATGGTGCTTGACTTCTGTGACCTGGGTAGCACTAGGGACCAAGCAGAGCAGCTGAAGCACCAGCTGCTTCACCAGGAGGACCATGGCCACTTGCTCACAAGCCCCCACTTAGTCAGTTTCTCCCAGCATCTTCTTCCTAGGAATGGTGTTGTTAATTTTTTAGAAAATGGCACTTGGCTCCTGTGTCCAGGGAATTGCTAGGATCCAAGCTGAGCAGCTGTGGCACAAGTGACTGCACCAGGAGAACCCTAGCTGCTTGCTCCCGAGCCCTCACTCAGTCAGCCACTCACAAGCCCACTCACTCACTGACAAGTACACAAAATTTCCCATTCACTCCCTCACTCACACTGGGACTCATATAGTCTAACTGGCTTGCCACCATCTTCCTGACACCTCTGGCATTAAATTTATTGTGTTGTTTGTAAGATATAAATTCATAAGATGTGATTTTTTTTGACACAAGATTTTTTTTTTTTTAGCTGTGAATTTCACAATCCATTCCTGGGTTGAGAAGTTAATTTAATGGTTAGGACTCACTTTTGGTTTTCAAAAAGATAGAATGGTGTAGAACAGAAAAAAATATATAATGGTAAGTTTTATTATTCATAACATGTGGTAAGTGTAAATGATTTTTGAAATCTAGTATTTATGTAGTAGGAGAAATGGTAAACTATGAGTTTTTATTTAAATGTAACCAATAGCAAAAATGATTGAATGTCGCAGCAACTTGGATGGAACTAGAATCTATAATACTGATCGGAGTATCACATGTTCTCACTCATATAGTGAACCTCGAACATCCAACGTAATATTTTGTTTCTAGTACATAAAATTAATGATGGTTTCTAGGCGCCGCAGTCATGGCCAACGTGGAAGACGGTGAGGAGCCCTGTGCCAAGGTCTCTTAACTCCAGAGGCACAGGTCGCCATGTGGAGCTGGGACTTGGAGTGCAATATGTGTGCCATCTGCAGGGTCTAGATGCCTGTCTTTGATGTCAAGCTGTCTGGGAAGAATGTAATCATTCCTTCCACAACTGCTGCATGTCCTTGTGGATGAAACAGAACAATCACTGCCCTCTCTGCCAGCAGGACTGGGTGATCCAAAGAATCAGCAAATGAGAGTGGCAGAAGACTTTCTGAGTGCAGTTGTTTGGAGGCCTGGTGGGTCTTGTGATTAAGTGCCCTACAAAGGCTAGAACACTCCAGCAGATTAAATCTTCAAATAGGAGCCGAGGGAGCTGTAGTCCTTTGGGACTCATTAAAGGCACGGTTGCATTTTGTCAGTTTTAATTTCAGAAATTCTCTACAATTAAGAAGATAATTTGTGAAATATGGTCTTTCCTACCTCTGTGGTGTGTGTTACACACACTGCTCAGAAATGCTATAAAAAAGGGGAGGCCTCCACATTGAATGATAATAAGTAGATTGATAATCTACTTAT
The DNA here is from genome assembly GCA_963574415.1 of Tarsius wallacei. Lineage (NCBI taxonomy): Eukaryota > Metazoa > Chordata > Mammalia > Primates > Tarsiidae > Tarsius > Tarsius wallacei. The sequence continues at coordinate 1,957 of CAUYQG010102538.1, forward strand.
TGATACACAACTAGCAGTGGAAGCAGTCATATTGAGAGGAGAACTTTTTGCATGTTTATGGGCTATCAGTTAAAAAATAATGTGATAGTAACAAATCAAGTGCAGTTTAACCCCCCACACCCCTCAAAATACAGTTAATGATGGTTTCTAAAATATTAGCTTCAAACATAATGCTGCAAGCTCTTTCTTGAGATCAATCCAAAAATTTAAGTTAAGTAGAAATGTTGAATATCCTCTTTTGTAGAAATACTACTGGACACTACCTAATGAAGGGAGTTTTTCCATTACCAACCTCCTCAACCCAACTCAAATTTATGCAATAGAATTCTCTTGTATAGAATTACCTTGTAGGTATCTCTAATTAGAATAGTGTTTTTGAGAAACTCTATGGAGAAAGACTCTAGCAAATAGAGAACAGAAATAGGCAGATGGTGATTATAAATATAATTATACTATTTAAAAGCAGCAAAATCTCTTCTTTTGGAAATATCACATTGATATGCTTTAATTATTCTCAGACCTCTGGCTCCAAACATGGCTATTCATTTAGAAAGACAAATGCTTCAGATAATTGGTAGAAATAAAGTAAAAACTAGACAAAAAACCTTTTCACTTTGACCAGCTTAGGCTTTTATTTCTACCATTTGTTTATGTATTTACAGAATTGTTAAATATGTTTTAGATACTAATTTAAAATGAGCAAGTGCATAAAACTCATCAGGAAATCACTATCTTTTCAAATAAACTTTATTGAGATCAAATTTTTATCCTATTAAGTTTAATATCACATTTTACTTGGTTTCTGAAGAACTGGAAAATATTTTCTTCTCATCAGAAAAAATATTCCTCATTATTTTACCTCACAAAACTTTTCTAATGAACTCTTTCAATGTAAATAAAATTTATCTAAAGGAATAGCAGATTTCTCTAGTAAAGGCATGTATACACAAACATCTGTATTGTTTTATTTTACAAACAATTCTATTATAAAATATTTGTCACTCTATTAAAATCTGAATAGCCATCACCATGGCATTAGAAAATATATTGTTTTAATTTTTTTCCAATGCATACTGAAAATGCCTACAAAAATATTAAAAGTAAGAATTGGTTGCCTAGAAGTGGTTCAGATGGTGGATCGCCATTGGCATGTCATGTGTGTGAACCAAACAAAAGCCATATAAGTTCAATAGGTTTTATGTCTACACCTTTTAGATTTCTCTCTTGACAACTGAACATTGCTATAAATCTAATAGCAAGAATCTAAAAGATTCATAAATTCTTCATGTAATTAATCAAGTATTAGCAAATTAGGATAGCTAGTTTATACCCTTCCCAACAAATAATGGCATTTACTATGCCTTCATAATAAAATAAAAGCAGGGATTTGGGTTTGTACTGTGAGACAGAAGACAGCTAGAAATCTGATAAGCAGACAGATAGGACGTCCCAGTTAGTAAACTTCCTGCAAACCCTAGGTACTGGAGTGAACACATCCACTTCTAGGTCAGTGAACTTCATCCTTCAGGTGTTTTCTGATTGGCCCTCCCCAACCCTCTCCTGATTGGTAAGATTCCAAGATGGTACCTTGGTACCCCTAGCTGATTGGTGTTATGTGCTAACCAATCAGCTCTCTCCTAGGACAATATAAACTTCCAGAATTGGTCCTCACTATTCTCCAGGATCCCACCTGCTGCTGGGAGCATTCCTGGCCTCTCACTAAATTTCTGCTTTCTTAGCCTCAACTGTTCGCGTATTTGCATCCCTCATTCTTCCTGGGATACAAGAACCTGGACCTGCAGGTTGCTGGGTCTGAAGACCGCTGTACTTGAAGATCATGGAACTTGAAGAGTTGCACATGTCGGCGGCTGGCTTATCAGTGAATGGAGCCCTCGGAGCCAGCAGAGCGAGCAAAGTCGATGGCGGAGCTGACAGAGGAGCTGACGGGGCCGACAGAGCTAACGGAGCTCACAGATATAACGAGACCGGATGGAGACTGGCTTTCTGGCCCATCAAGCAAACACTTCTCGGGTCCTGGCTTGCCGGTCCATCAAACCAACAGAGCTGGCTTGCCGGTCCATCGAACCCTCAGGAGGCCCCACGGCTATTGGCATCCCCAAGCTCTAGAGTGCCATCGCATTCCACATCCAGACGTCATTACGTCCCAGGTACGTGTGAATCCTGAGCTGACAGTACAGCTCCAGGAATTGGAACACTCTTAGGGGGCCTAGTTCGCCAGCCGATTGGACAAAAAACTATATCAATGGTGTTTTTATATTTATGAATATACTGTATCTAGTGCAAAGTAGCATATCTCTAAGATATGGACTGATAAGGCAGCCACCAATAGTGACTAAACTGTAAGGCATACAAATATTTTCTTGTCCCCAGATTTCTTTCTTATTAGGTTGTCACTGCTACTATTACTAACATGTATACAGTGTTAAATTACCAAACCCTGAAAGTCCACATTAAATGAACTTGGGAGAAGACCACCACACAGGTGGCTTCTGAATATTAATAATGCTCTTTGAACTTAAGAGGGAAGAGGAACTGAAGGGAAAACATTTACTTAGGACAAATTTTACAAACCTCTAAATGTGAGCAAACTGAAAGTCTATCTCTGTACATCTATATATCTATACCTACATCTGTATCTGTATCTATGTAATCTATATCTAAATATATAAATTTGGGTACATGCTACATCTGGCTATGTTTGCTGTCCAGAAAATACAAATTGTAAGGAAATTGAACAAACATTCAAAGTGACAGCCAAATCTGGTGTTATCCATTGGCATCAAAAGTTAGGTTACCACCTTCCCCACATTTATATTCGAGGCAAAGATTGTATTGTAAGTTCCCGTGCCATATATAAAGCTGCCATTGCTTTCCATTTTAATTAAGAACCAATTTCAAACTCAGGGGGGCTGAGTAACTGTCTAAAGTGTTTATGCCACAGGCAGCTGGAGCCATTGAACAAGGGAAATTAGAAGGACATTTTTGTCTGGTAGGTTTGGCCAAAATTGGTCAGCTTTGAAGAGCTGTTACATTTCAATAATAACTACCTACACAAAAAAAGAATTCCTTTGAATGTGAAGAGTTTCATAGACTACATCTACTTTCACTGTTGTCATGCTGAACCACTTATGACAAGGATTCTTAAACCTTTGTTTGCCATACATTTATTTGGAAGCCTGGTGAAGTGTATGGACTTTTTTCCAGAATAATGTTTATTACTAACACAAAATAAAATATTAGGATTACAATGGAAACCAATTATATCTAAATATTACAATGAAATATTATTTGAAAGTAAAAAATTTCAGATATATGTGTTTTTATTAATATTAAAATATAGCTTCTAACAGCAAATCTAATATGCACTATATTTTAAAAATAGTTATGAGTACATTGTGTTTTGAAATATCTGTAACATATGACAATTATCTGTGGTTTTTATTGGTGATGGTATTAAAGATAATGCTACTTATTACAGTTTATTGCCTTCACTCATTATAAAAAATGTTAAATTTTCAGTACAGATTAATGAATAAAAACATAATATTTTTTCATTGAATTTTATTATCCTCTTAAATTCTATTAAAATATTTGGTTAAGCTTTTAAAAGAGGACTGGATTTAAAAAATGTGGTACATATACACAATGGAATACTATGCAGCCATAAAAAAGAAAAAAATCATGAATTTCGCAGCAACCTGGATGGAACTAGAGTCTATAATACTGAGTGATCTCTCACAGAAACAAAGATCTGAGTATCAAATGTTCTCACTCATACAGTGGACCTTGAACATCTATCATAATACTAAAAGAAAAGGACTGACAGTGGTGGGAAAATATGGGGGGGTAGGGAGGGGAAGGGAGGTGGAATTAACAGTAGCCAATATCTATCTGGGGACGGGGAGACACCCCTTATCAACAAGGTGCCTGAATAATGCACATTTGTACGCCTAACCCTCAACTGTACCCCACAATGTTATAATAAAAAATATGTTTTAATAAAATCCAAGAAGATGCAAACAAGTGGAAAAATATTTTAGGCTCATGGATAGAAAGAATCAACATTGTTAAGATGTCCATTCTACCAAAGGCAATCTATAGATTCAACACAATACCATTAAGTTACCAACATAATTCTTCTCAGACCTGGAAAAGACAATACAGAAATTCGCATGGAAACATAAATGACCATGAATAGCCAAAACAATTCTTAGCAAAAGAAACAAAGCAGGCGGTATCACACTTCCAGACTTCAAACTTTACAATAAGGCTACATTCATCAAAACAGCCTGGTATTGATAGAAGAACAGGCATATAGACCAATGGAACAGGACAGAGATTCTGGAGGCAAATCCTCAACTTTTCAACCAACTCATCTTTGACAAAGTCTCCAATAACAACCACTGGGGAGAGGAGAACCTATTCCGTAAATAGTGCTGGGAAAAGTGGCTGATCACATGCAGAAGATTCAAACAGGACTGCTACCTCTCACCATACACAAAAATTAACTCTAAATGGATCAAAGACCTAAACATCAAACTATAAGAATCTTAGAAAACACAGGAGACGCCCTTATGGAAATTGGAACTGGCAATCAATTCCTATTCAGAACGCTAAATGCCCATACCTTAAGAATTAAGATAGAAAAGTGGGACTTCATCAAACCAACAAGACTCCACAAAGCAAAAGAAACCATCAAGAGAGCAGGGATACAGCCACAGAACAGGAAAAATATTTGCCAACTGTATATCTGACAAAGGCCTAACATCTAGGATCTACAAGGAACTCAAACCTGTTGAAAGGAAAAAAAAAAACCAGCCTCATTAAAAAGTGGGCAAAAGATATGAATAGGCACTTCTCAAAAGAAGATATATGGGCAACCAACAGACATTTGAAAAAGTTCTCAGTCTCACTCATCATCAGAGAAATGCAAATCAAAACCACATTGAGATTCCACCTAATCCCAGTAAGAATGGCCATCATTAATAACACTGTCAGCCACTCACGTGTCCACTTGCTCACCAGCACATACACAAAATTTTTCACACTCACTCACTCACACCGCGACTTACATAGTCTGACTGGCTCAGTAGCCATCTTCCCTTGACATTCAACATTATATTTTCAAATACAGTTTATATATGCATTCTCGTTGATTTAGAGTTAGGTTATTTACATTTTTTATTTGCTTAATTTTAAACTTTATATTTCAAATTATGTTTAAATTACCAATTTTATATATTTTATTACTATGCAGAGGTCTTTTTTTTTTCTCATGCCCAGGAGGATTGAGTAACAAGGAGGTCAAAACAGAGGTTGTCTAAATACATTTCTTCCTTGAGCTAATACCTGGCTTCAAGTCCCTAGGTTCTATGGGACTAGAAACAACTTTTAGAGCACATCTTAAGAGTTTATATTTCTGGATTTTGGTTCCAAACTTATTTTGTCCTTCTGGAGTATTCTTTTTTATTACAAATTCTATTATCTAATAAATTTTGTTACATTTATTCAACATACAGATGGTTATTGCAGTTTTATCAGGTTTCATGATCTTTTATAAATTAGAAATCATCTATCTAAGTGTTAGCATTAAATCACTCTTGCTTCAGACTTTTTTGATTAAAAGAAATAAAATAGTCCTATTGTGTTGTAATCAGCTAGTCCTCTCTGAATGTCATATTCATTCATTCATTGTTAGAGAAAGATCACCATTTTGAATTTGTGTATTTATTTCAATCGACATTTTATACTTTCACTAAACACAGACATTTTTATGAAATACATTTGTTCAATGTGCACAGTGATAATCTTATTAATTCTTCACAAAAACTCATTAGGTATTTACCATGATTTTCTTCAATTTATGGATGAGAAAGTAGGGACACAAAATGATTACATGGCACGTCAAAGGTCACAGAGATAGTAAATATCAGAGTGACAGGTTTGGAATTCCAACACAGGGAGGTATTTCCAGAATTCCTGACTTATTTAACCACTAACAAGCAATGTATAGTTTTAAATAGTTACAAGAATGATATCATACTGTGCACGTATTTAATCAGCTTAATTTTTTATTTAACATTATGATTTTCAAATCTAATTATGTCATTAAATTCACAGTAAATTCATGTATTTTTATTACTATAAAGCATTCTATTTTATGAAATTCAGACACCATCTCACCATTTATTAATTTAAATTTTAAGAGATATTTTCATTATTTCCTTTGTATTACTCTTATATTACAGTTAATATTTGTGTGTATACGCAGACACTTCAGGTTATATATCAAAAACCAGAATCAATGGATTGTAGTATGCATATAATTTCAGTTTCACATTGCTGTAATCCTCTCCAAAGTTGTACCATCTAGAATCCCAACAGAAATATAGACAAATTATCCTCTTCTAATTGTTTTTATTTGAATTGTTTTGATTTCTATGTTTGATATGAATGTTAATTTGTTTATTGGATATTTGGATTTCCGTCTTCCAATTATTTTCTCTTCATTTTTGTTTCCATTTTTTCTTTGGGATTTTTTATCTTTCTCTTAACAACTTGTAGAAATTTTAGTTAAGAAATATGTTTGTTTCTTATTTGTGTTTTAAATATCTTTTTATTTCCTTTTCATGTCTGCAAATTGTGAAATTTGACACTAGGATTATTCTTATTATTTTTAATAAGATTCAATGTCATCTTTATAAGTTATGCTTATGTGACTTTTCTAAAAATTGGATACATACTTCGAAATCATAAATGGGTCCTGATTTTTTAATTTAATTATTCAAGGTTTTTTAAATATTTAATTTTAGATTCTTAAAAAATCTACTGGTTTTCTTATATCTGTGTTTTTGTTTTCTTAATTTTTGCTTATACTTTAGGAAAAACGACCTAAAGACACTTTTTCCATATAAAGAGCCCATTTTTTAACCACATCTATTGAATAGTCCATTTTAAAATTTTTCTTTTAATGTTATTACTCATTTTGTCATATGTGACATTTTAATGTGTGATTTTTTTCTACATCTGGATTCCATTTTCTGTTCTATTTTAGCATCTTGTCTTTACTACAGCAATGACACACTTACACACACTTTTCCTTCTTTTCTTATGCATAATTATCAGAAGAAGGAAATCCAAAATGTGTGTAAGTGTGTGTATATCAAGACCAATCATTAAGCTATGGGTCTTGATATAAGGTAGACCATGACCTTCCATGTTGTTCTTAATTTTTAAAATAACGTTGGCTATTTTTAAAGTTTTATTTTTATCTGAATTTTAAAGTCAGTAGTTTTCTGATTTTTGCCATTTATTATTCGTATGATTTTGATACAAATTTAATATAATTTATAGATTATTTAGAACAGAATTAATAATATTAATATAATTTTTTTCCACATGCAGACATGGTCACTGTTTCTATTTAATTAAGTCTATTTTCCACTTCCTCCAAATACATCAGTTACCTGTCAAAAATTTTGATATACGGTACCTGAATTATCATTTAGTTTTAAAAATTAAGTAATTTTCTTTATGGTTTTTACCTTAATTTGCACATTATTTGGAAATGTTTTTTAGATTCAAAATGATTAGTATTATATTTAAGTATCTATTTGTTGATGATTTCTAATTTAATTGCATTGAAATCAGAGAATATTCTTTAAATAGTATTAATATTTTGAAATTTTTATAAGATTTATCTTGCAGCCCAGCATGCAGTCAAGATTAGTCAATTTTACATGTACCTGAAAAGTATGTATATTTTCTACTTTTTTTGTTCTAAAGTCCTCATAGATTTATTAGAATAATCTTGCTAATTGGCTTACTCAAATCTTCTATGTCAATAATTTTTATCTGCTTTAATATAACATCCTATTGTGGATTTATTAACTTCTTTTTTATCACTCTTGATTTTATATTTTGAAGTTTCACTGTTAGGCACATTCACTCTTTACGCAGTGTCATCTAGACACTGTGGTAGAGAAAGAAACAGAGTAGAGCCAACAAGCTACTGAGCTACTGAGAAACTATAAACTGAGTATACAATCTAGCTTAAACTTTAGTCACACTTGACAATTTAAACAATTTCTTCAAATAATATTCAGACTTTCTGAAATAAAGATGCCTACAATATCAGCTCCCTCTCCTCCAGTTTCTCTTTTTAACAAAATGTCTGGATACATGATAGCAAAGCCTGGCTAAGTTCCTCCTGGCTAAGAGCTGGTTGACTTTCACTACTCTGGTTATCTTCCTGAATACCAGTAACATGCTGATTTCCTATACTGAATTCTATGGACAGTTGTGTCCATTTTTGATTTGGGCAAAAATTCCATGGAACATCAGCCATCTCTCTTTACTGACAGCCTCTTCAAAGCTGTTGCTGGTTGTAGACACTTTCTGCATTTGTAGGCACTTTCTGCATCTTTGCCACTTTCTGCAACTGTCCACCTAGTCTGATGGTTAACATTATAGAAAAACTATTAAAAGCTAGAGACTGCTAATTAGAATTTCTCTCCATCTAACCATAACTTTATTCTCAGTTAGGTAGCCTGAAATACTCATTGTTGTATGAAACTCTAATAAACTTTGTTTTTCAAAGATAGCCACAGACATCTTTTTTCCCACATGATCTTATGCAATGTGAACTTACTATATTTCATCAAAGATAATTCCTTTCCTCTTTATTTTGAATTCTCATTAGTTATTTGCCTTGACAAATAAAACATGGTGTAAGTAACAGTCTGTGACATCCAAGGCTAGTTATGAGAAACTTTGCAGCTTCCACTTAGGTTTCTTGGAAAACTTGATCTTGGCACAACCCTTCTCAGAACCTAGCCACAATATTATGAAGGGCTCAAGGCACATGTAAAGGCCATATGAAGACATTGTGATAGACAATCCTCATTGAACTCCTTGAAAATAGCCGATATCAACCACCAGTCATGTCAGTAAGACATTTTGGATATCTACCCCATATGACTGCAACTACATTAGAGACACAAAGTAAAAAACACTAAGTGCAGCCAAGTCAACTCACAAAACTATAAGAAAATAAATTATTGTCTGTAGCCACTAATTTGTAGGGTGTTTTTGATATATCAAAAGATAACAAGAGCAAACCATCTACATAGCTGTCTCTTCTCTGAAACACAAATGAAAAAGTAGAGTAATAGCATTCTGCTTTTAGTACTCCCCTCACTTATTGAAGTACCTCTCACTCACTGAGCCAAAACATAGAGAAAGAAAATAGAGACACATACCTAAATGTTTTGTCCTTCTCTATCTCTTCTGCTTCCCTTCACCACAGTTTTAAGGGACCATAAAAGAGTCAGAATTTATTTTTGCTTTCATATATTCTTTATCTTTATTCTAGCTAAACCTATAGGATTAATTATGAAACTAGTATAAAATAAGGTCTCCAAGACCAGTTGTTGATATGATAAAGAAAGAATATGGAATTTTAAAAATCATTTTGTTATAGAATAGTCTGGCTTCTAAATTTACTATGTGATAAAAATACCTACTTCTGAGGCTGAGAAGTCAATATAATATAGTAGTCAGTAACACAAACTTTAGAGTCTAACTGCCTGAGTTCAAATCTGAAATCTGCTATTTGTTCACATTATGACCTGTGGGTAAAGTACTTAACTGGTTATTTTCTCAGTTACCTTATGGAAAAACTGGAGACTCTTAAGTACATATATATATATTATATATATATATATATATATATAATATATATATATACACACACTGCTTCAGAATAACAAAACACAAGAATGTGAAATCTATTTATTTTCATAATTTCTTTCATTGCATTATCAATTATATAAGCAATACATAAATATACCTTCATTGTAAAAGATTCAATCAATATAAAGATATATACATATAGTAAAAAAGTAAAAGTTTCCACTCACTCCATCCAAAACCTGTTTCCCCACATTTTGTTATTTTGTTTTTGTTGTTTCATTGCTCTGTGTGTGTGTGTGTGTGTGTGTGTGTGTGTGTATAGCTTGTGTGTATGTCTATGCTTATCATTTTAAATGAGTGAAATCCTACAATATATTATTTTAAGATTAGTTTTCCCTCAAAATTATAGCTGTAAGAGTTATAAAAATAGTGATTCACACTGATATTTTGAAGATTATTTGTGCATGTAAAATTCTTAAAACAGTACTTGGTTCATAATTATTGTTCAGTAAGGTTTAGCTATTGTCTTCCCTCATTGGCATGTGAACACATAAAAATAAAAATGAAAAAACTATTATTTCCTATCAAGTACAACATCTTTTCAAAAATAAATCTTTTGAGAATATTGCAAATTATTGCTTGAAATGTTTCTTCTGAAAGTGTAATTAGTAAAATTATTCTGGGGGCAATTTATAGCATACTTGTATCAGAAGTTTTAAAATGCACACACTTGAACATCATGCAGATAATTTGGCATAAATATATCCTGTTTCTACTCACTCCCAGGCATAGGCTATTTACCTTTCTGGAACCAAATATCTGTATGTCAAACCGTCAGAGGAGGGCATGAAAGGTCCCAGACTGAGTTCTGGCAAGAGAAATGGAAGGATTTCCTACTTTCTAGACCTGGAGAAATACTTGAGAAAGTATGTGCACCCCTTGAATCTAAAACAAAAACAAGAAAAATCCGTCACCTTTTCAAAGACTATACAATGACTCAGCAAAAAAAATTATTACTAATATAAAAGTGTTGATTGTAGGAAAAGCTTGGTTTTCAGCAATCTATCATCATTATCTTCTTTCCCACAGCAAGGGTGACACTGTTCACCCAGAACTGATATGATTACTTTGGTCACTTTGAGAAAAATAAAAATTAGGGTCTGCATAATCCATTCCTAAAACTAGGAATGTGAGAAAAAGGGTACATAAAGGCTCCTCTCTGTGTACTGGCAACCTCTCTAATATAATTGAAGAAGCCAAATGAAGCAAGAAAGGCTACAATTCTTTTATTCACTTCTGGGACTACTGCCACTTATGTGCCCCCAGTGAACTTCAATTCACAGACAAGAAATGGGGAGACATAAAAGCTAGATCAGAAGTAGACTGTAACAAAGTAGAATGACTTGAAGACATAGAGAAATATTTAATGACAACAAAGCACTTAAATATTCAAGCACTGAACAATTGGGACTTTCTAGAAGAAAAACATTATTTTTAAACAAAAATATGCTTGACAAATTAAAGGAGGTGACGCTCATCATAGGGTATTCAGCAAGTTAAGCATAATATTAAATTGAAAAAGAATCTCAAGAACAGAATAAAATACAATGTTGTAAACTATGAAAGTAAAGGGAAGATATTAGAAAATCTATCAAAGAGAAGTAATGTGCAAATCACAAGCATTCTGGAAGATGAAACCAAAAAAATAAAAAGTAGAGAAAAGGCAATGATGAATGGACAGGTTATATAAAAAACTGGAAACTTTCCCCAAGTAGAATAAAAAGATATGAAACAGTAAATTGAACAGATTCACGAAGTTTCAGCCTAGAATTTTAAGAAAAGACACATATGAATATCCAGGTAAAAGTTCTCATTCTAAAGTAGCAATAATACCATATATTGCAAGTATCTAGACAAAAGTATAAGGTACTTGTAAAGGAGAATTATAAGATTTGTGTTGACCATCTAATATGTAAAATTTAAAACTAACAAAAAAATGATTCAACCTATGAGATTAATTCACAAAGATACACTCAGCTATCAGAATCAAATAAAGATAAAGTATTTATGTTCTTTGAAGAACTCAGAGACAATAATACAGACAATAAAAACTTGAGGAAAACAGGAAAAAAAACTAATAGAAAACAAGAGGACTGAACCCTTGAGATCAAGACACATATAAAATAATGGAAATAGCAATATGTAACTAATGCTGCAAAATATTGGGTTATATTGAAATAGAAGATATAATCCATCTGAGATTGTATTAATCGATGCTAAATAATAATGAAACAGTTATAAAATAGAAGAGGTTATTTAGATTCATGTAAGGGGATTTCTAATCATTTCTTATTAATTTTATTTCATTTTTATTTTAAAAATGTGGTGTACAATTCAGAATTCTTAAGTTTGAAACACGAGATTGGTGGGCACATTGCAATGGTTCAAACCTGTAATCCCAGCACTTTGGGAGGCTGAGACCAGAGAATTACTTGAGTCCAGGAGTTCGCGACCAGCTTGGGCCACATAGCAAGACTTTGTCTTTACCAAAAAATAAATAAATAAAGTAAAAATTAGCTAGATGTGATACAGCACACCTGTAGCTCAACTTACTCTAGAGGCTGAGGCGGGAGGTTCATTTGACTCCAGAATTTTAAGGCTGCCATGAGCCACGATTGTGTACTCCAGCCTGGGTGACAGAGCTAGACCCTGACCAAAAAAAAAAAAAAAAAAAAAAGATGGTGGAACTGTGATGTAGAGGGTATAGGATATAAAATGTTTCAACTGTCTTTCTAAAGGTTGGAAGGAGAGTAGAAGTTGCAATATTATAAAAGTCATATCTTTTTGAGGTGAAAGTAAAATGGTGAAAGATCAGAACAACTTGGTGGAGAAAATAGTTAATACATTCTTCTTAACATAATTGTAGAAGATGTACATGGTAGAAATGGTAGAAAATATAAATCTGATTACTAGTTCTGAAAGTGGAAGTCATTTAAGAAACTAGAAGAGAACAGTGAATCTTTTGAAATAAAAAACGTCCACATTTACCTGGTTATAAAATAATTGAATACAAACTTTAAAGGACTGGTGGTGCTGAGAGCAATAAGTGATCTGTCTCACCATCGTAAGAAATAACCAAGCTGAACATAGTGACTCATGCATGTAATCTCAACACTTTGGGAGGGTGAGACAGGAAAATTCTTGAGCCCAAGAGTTTGAGACCAACCTAGGCAACATAGCACAACATCATCTCTACAAAGAAAAACAAATAAATAAATAAGCTTAGCATGATGGTGCATGCTAGTAGTCTTAGCTAGCCCAGTGACAGAGGATGAAGGATCACCTGACACCAGGAGGTCGAGGTTGTTCTGAGATTCATAATCATGTCACAGTACTCCAACCTGGGTGACAGAGTGAGACCCTGATGAAAGAATGAAAGAAAAAAAGAAAGAAAGAATGAAGCACTGAACTTCTGAAAATGAAAAATTTATTACAAGAATTTAAAAATACAAGTGGAAGCCTTACAATTGTCTTAGACCAACTAGAAGAAAGAATTTCAGAGCTGGAAGACAAGTTTTTCAAATCAATCTAGTCACACACACAGAAAGAGAGAGTAAGAGAGTGAATTTAAAAAAGAACAAGAAATATTGGACTTGTAAAGCTATCAACCTCTGACTTATTGGCATTCCTGAGAGAGAAATGAAGCAATTTGAAAAACATATTTGAGGGTATAATTCAGGAAAATTTAACTAATCTTGCTAGAGAGATTGTCATGCACATACAAGAAAGTTAAGTAACTCCTCTAAGATATTATTCAAGCTGACCGTCCCCAAGGCACATAGTTTATCAGACTATTCATGAAGTTAAAAAATCTTAAAAGCAACGAGAGAAAAGGGTTGTACTGCCTATAAAGAGAGACTATTAGAGTAACAGTGGACTTTTCAGCAGAAACCTTACAATCCAGAAGAAATTGAGGGCTCACTTTTAGCATTCTCAAAGTAAAAAAAAAAAAAACAGCAGTCAGGAATTACTTTTTTCACCAAACTCAGTTTTAAAAAGGAAGAAGAAATAAAATCTTTCCCAGGCAAGCAATTGCTATGGGATTTTGTCATCAGCAGACCGGTCCTATAAGGAATGCTTGAGTGAGTTATAAACATAGAAACAGAAGATTTATAGTTGCTACTACAAAAACACAGTGAGCATATAGCCTACAGACCCTATAAAGCAACTACACAGTTGAGACTAAAAGAAACTGGCTGACAACACTACAATAGGAACAAACTTTCACATATCAATATTAACCTTGAATGTCAACAGCTTAAATGCATCACTTAAAAGATTAAAGTAACAGGTTGGGTTAAAAAATGCAATACCTGCTTCTTGCTGTTTTCATAAGATTTATATCACTTCTTACAATACCAATGGATTCAAGGTAAAGAAATAAAGACATATCTATCATGCAAATGGAAAACAAACAAAAAAAAGAACAGAGCTCAGTATTATTGTGTCAGATAAAACATACTTTAAACCAACAACTGTAAAAAGGACAATGAAGGCTTTACATAATGAGATAGTGTTCAGTTAAATAATAAGATTTACCTATTCTAAATATATATGCATCCAACTTTGGAGCATCCATATTTATAAAACTATTACTACTAGTCCTAAGAGAAGACATATACAGTCACACCAAAATAGTGGGGGATTTCAATACCCCATTGACAGCATTAGACAAACTATCAATGCAAAAAACTAACAAAGAAATGTTGGACCTGGTTAGATACTTGCACAATTGGACCTAACAGACATCTACAAAACTGCAGAATATACATGCTTTTCATTTGCATATAAAACACATTCTAAGATTGACCAAATGCACAGTCATCAAGTAAGTCTTGACAAATATTTTAAAAATGAATTCATACCAAGTATCTTCTCAGTTCACAGTAGAATAAAACTAGAAATCAATATCAAGAAGAACTCTGAAAATCACATAAATATATGGAAACTAAACAACTTGCTCCTGAGTGCTTTTTGGGCAAACAACAAAATAAAGACAGAAATTTTAAGAATTAGCTAAAATACCTGAAAATAGACACACAGCATATCAAAACCTCTGTAATGCCACAAAGGCAGTGTTAAGAGGAGAGTTTATAACAGGAAATGCCTACATCAAGAAGATAGAATAGGAGGAAGGGAGAAAGATGATGGTGGATTATGTGAGTCCCATTGTGAGTGAGTGAGTATATGGAAATTTATGTGTATACATCTGTGAGTAAGTGGGCATGGAAGTGGTTGACTAAGTGGGGACTCGAGATCAAGTGGCCAGGGTTCTCCTGGTGAAGTGGCTGGTGCCACAGCTGCTCTCCTTGGACCCTAGCACTTCCCAGGAGGCAGAAGACGAGTGCCATTTTTTTAAATTCAGCAACCCCCTCCCAGAAAGAGGCTGCTGGGAGTGACTGCCAACTCCAGGTTCTGCCTCACCACTGCAGCACCTGGCCAGACACTGGCAGCAAGAGCTGCAGAGGGAGCAGAGCAAGGGAGTCCAGAGGCAGAGCACCACTGGAAAAGAAGAAACAGGTACCCTGAAACCATCTTGAAAACTGGGTAGGAAACTGCTCCAGCTTATTCAGTATGGAGCAGCAGACCCGATTTCTGTGACCAACAGATTAGCTACTCAGGGGTTGATTGTGACCCAAAGGGAATATCCCAAAAGAATAGACTCCAGAGGAACAAGACAAGTGCTGTGTCTCAGCACCTCACCCCCTATCCTGATTCAGCTGTGGTACAAAGGGTATGACCAGAAAAGGACAAGGAAACCCCCTGAGGAGATCAACAGTGAGTCCAGGGATAAACCAACCGCCTCCTGCGGACCAATACAGCTGGGGCATGGCTGAGAGGAATGAACCCAAGGCAGAGTCAGGATGTCAGCCATGATGGGAGGAATCTAGTCTAGGATAAGCCTGACTGGGGAGCCTCCCCACCACCAGTAGAAAGGAAGACACAATCTCATAGCTCCCCAATGGAGAGGTTCCTTCTGACCATAGGAGACTGGGAGGGGATGACTGAAGCATGACTCACCCCCACAGTGCCCCTTCTCCTGCAGGTCAGACACTGAGGAGATTGTGAATGAGGCCACAGCTTCACAGGAGACAGTAGAGAGGATTTCCTGTGAGCAGTTAAGAGGAACAATTACAGAACCTTCCACAAGAGGGCAGGTTGCTTCTTGGGGTTTGGGTTTTTTTGTTTGTTTGTGTTTGTTCTATTTTTCTTTGTGCATGAATGTGCACGTGAGTATTCAGTCTGCATTTCGCTTCACCTTTTTTTCTTTCATCTTTTTTACTTTCTTCTTTCAGTTTTTTGTTCTCTGTTTATGTGTGTATGTAAGCGATTGAGTATTCATCTTTGTTTTTTTCTTTGCTTTGTTCCTTTGCTTTTCTCTTTTTTTAGTTTAATGTGTGTGAATGTATGTGTGAGAGTTTGATTTGAATTCCTTTTTTTCTCTCTTCTTTTTCTTTTCCTTTTGTTTTGTGTTGGGTGTGTGAGTGTTCAGTTTTTTGTTTTGTTTTGTGCTTGGTTTTGTTTTGCTTTGTTTTTTTTTTAAGTTTGTTTTGGTGTGTGTGTTCGTGTGTGTGTGCGCACGCGTGTGCGCATGTGTACTCACACATATTTAATTGTTTTTTGCTTTAGTTTCTGCTTTTTTTTCTGTGTTTATCTATTTTTTATTTTTAAAAAATTTTTTGTGTGTCTTATTTTATTCTACTATTCTCTGTTCTCCTCATTCCTATTACTGTATCTTGGAGTCAGGGTGTATATACACTTACCCATTGCATCGTCATACAAAGTGGTGGTGGTGAGTGGGTTTCAGAGGACCCATATCACAATCAGTAAACCTTGAGAATTACAAGTCATTACTGAATCCAAGCTCCCCATTCTCCAACTTATTTAACTCTTAAAACTGCAAGAGACAGCAAAACTTGCCACTCACAACCCTGTTTCAAAATACATTCAGAACCCTGATCAGGGAAGAATAGAAAGCTAAGCAAGCATCAGAAGTGAAAGCCTCTCCCATTGCCACTGAATAATGGAATTAAAGAGAAAAGAAAGAGATCTGTCACAAGTGAAGAAAAATTAATGGAAGAACACACGTAATTCCCAGTGTGACAAAAAAAAGTCTGAAAACTCAGACCTCAGAGCCCAAACAATGGAAGTCACCAATTTTGGACCCAGAATACAACAGGGATTAGGGAATGGATAGAAAGACTGAATAAGACTCAAGAAAGACAAAATGAAACACTGAAAGAACTTGTAACAGAGAATTGGTCATAAAAGATTTCAACCAGGAAATAAATTGCCAGATGATAAGCATGGAAAGCAGAATTAGTCAAGCAGAAGAAAGAATCTCAGAACTTGAAGATCAAAACACAGAATTAGCCTAATTTGTAAAAAACATAAAAAGAAACACAGAAAGAAAGAAAAAAGACTTCAAGTGATATGTGATTATATCAAGAGGCCAAATCTATGCCTGATTGGTATCCCTAGAAAGAAAGAAAGGAAAAATACTTTGGAGCAAGTTTTCCAGGAATTTATCCAAAAAAATGTCCCCCATCTCACCAAAGATGTGACCATTCAAACACAAGTGATATAGAGAATCCCTGCAAGACATCAAATGAGAAGACCAAGTTCTAACACATAGTAATTAACTTACACAAAGTAGGTGGAAAAGAAAAAAAATCCCAAAGGCAGCAAGAGACAAAGAGCAGACTACCTCTCAGGGAAAACCAAGCAGAATAACAGCAGACCTATTGACAAAATCACTAAAGCTAGAAGGAACTGGAGTTCAATATTCAATGTCCTCAAAGATAAACAATTTCAACCAAGAATTTCCTAACCAGCCAAGCTCAGCTTCATCAGCAATGGAGAATTAAAACCCTTCCAGAAACCAATCCCTAAGAGATTATGAAGCTTCCAGAAGAGCTCTACAGGAGATGCTTTAAAAGATATAAATCACAGAAGAAAAAAAAAAAAAAAGAATGACCATGCATTTCCCAAGAGAACAGAACACTGAATCTACAGAGAATACATCGTGACTGCAAACTTGCAAGCAAAAACATACATCAACCCAAAAGTTAAGAGAAAACAAACAGGGGGAAAACAATTTTATAAGAACCTCATGATAAGGAGAAACAATCACATTTCAATAATCAGCCTGAATGTGAGTAGGTTAAATGTACCACTGAAAAGACACAGAATGGCAAACTGGATAAAAACCCATGACCCAGTAATTTGCTGCATCCAGGAAATAAATAACAAGATGAAAAGCAAAAAGAAAAAACAGGAAAACTGAACACACACACATATACATACCCAACACAAAACAGAAAAAAAAAAATTCAAATTTAACCCTCACACATACATTCACACAAACATTAAACCAAAAAAGAGAAGAAAAAACTAA
>CAUYQG010102541.1:0-32273 GCA_963574415.1 Tarsius wallacei
GTAGTTCCAGCTACTTGGAAGGCTGAGGCGGAAGGATCACCGGAGCCCAGCAGGTCGAGGCTGCGGTGGCCGGGAGCGGCCACTGCACTCCAGTCTGGGCGACAGAGTGAGACTCCAACTCAAAAAAAAAAAAAAAGTGCAATCCAGAAAGGGGAAGTGCTCTTCCCAAAGGTACTCGGCCTCCCAGCGCCATTAGCTAGAACTGGAACCCAAAGTGTCTGGATTATCTTCTAGAGTCAAAATGCAAAGACCTTATGCTTGCGTCAAGCCCTCTTCTGAGCACACACCTCCAGATGGTCAGGGCTGCCAGTTCCCTTCTTGTGCCACTCAGCCAAATACCAGGACAAACTTCTATGGTAGAACCAAGTAGCAGACAAGTCTCATGGTGGGTCAGACCTGTGGTGCAGCCAGGCAGCCAGCAGAATGTCAGTCAGCCAGCCAGGGGGTCTTTAGCATTCAGGAAATATGACAAGCCTCTGCTCCCTGTCTACTGCCATGCAGCATGTGTCGCATGACACGACAGGAGTGGCCCTGGCTGAAGAAGGGAATCAAATGCAGGGCCTTCCCTGCAGCTGCAGGTTAATAGTGGACGAATTACACGCTTGGAAAACAGTTTTCCTCTCGATGCATTATCTGGACCATTTCAAAGCCCTTTGTCTGGGTTAAGCTGGCTGTGGGTGATGCCTGCAGGCCGGGGTCTTGCAGAAAAGATGTATTTTCCGACAGGGAGAAGGTCACCTGGGCAGAGGCCATTACGATGTGCTGCGGTTGGGTCGGAATTTCCTGGATCCCGATCGATGTGGTCTCAGGGCATTACTCAAGCACTGGGATTAGAGAGCTGGCCAAGAAAATGCTCTTCAAATTGGTCGACAAGTCATACGCCCTGGGAAAGTCACTCTCTCATTGACCCTCAATTCCTCAGTGCTTAAAGCTGGGTCCCAGGGGTCAGAAGACTTCAGAAGGTCAGAAGAGGGAGCTCACAGATGGGGGTGCTGTTGAGGAGTGGGCTGTGTGAGGGAAGCTGTGTGCAAGGGGGAGACTAGAATCCAACCCCAGTTTTGCCCTGGGCTCACTGAGTTATCCTGAGTAGGTCACTCGGACTCTGGGTCTCAGTTTTACTCATCTATATAGTGGGGCTGATAATACTTACTGATAGATATCTTCAATACATTACACACAACAGATATAAAAAACTCTTCGAAAGCTTAAAAATGATATTGCCTTTTGAACAAAATTTCAGGAAAAAACCCCTCTTCATTAGTCCTTTAGATGTGTGTAGGTTTAAACAGAATGAATGATAATCAATCTTTCTGGTAACTTCACCAAATTAGTGTGAGTGAAACGAATTTAGGCCAAGCTCAGAACTATGAGTGTTACGTTCAGGTGGTCTTTCCCAGGCATTGGCCCAGTCTTAGGAAACAGTCTATCTTGCCCATCCTGTCTGCTCTGAGATGTATGTTCCAAATGCAAGCTGACCTCAAAAGCTAACCCTGACTTTGAGTGGTAGTGGAGTTGGGCTAACTGACCTGTAAGTTTCTTGATTCCAAAATGTTGTAAACCTGTGCTTTTGTGGTTCAATATCAGACCCTTGATCATACGGATGCAATGAACTGCATCTGCTCCAAGAGATTTGGAATTGACTGGCTCATTAAACACCTTGCGAAACACACTTGGGAAGGGTAAATGCTCTGCTTGTCCAGGGATTCTGTCCTCAGGGGATCATGAGGCACAGGTGAAAAGTGCCTGTGCTGTCAAGTTGTCACAACCAGCCCTTTGTCCATCATGACCCTGCAACCCTGACCTAGACACACTGACTCCTCCGTCCGTAAAGGTGAGGCAAATGCTCACCATATGAACAGCGATGGTTCCATCCCTTGCTGGCTCCTTCCTAGCCAGCCTCACTTTGATCCAGTCTGCCAGTTCCCATTCAGTTTCGGTGGCTCCACTCACCCATTCACTGGCCTGTCCTTTGTTTCTTGATGGTCTCCCCAGCCTCAAAACCTTAGCTGGCCTCAAGATCCCAGTCCTTGATTCATCCCACCAGCTCTGTCTGCCCAGGCTACATCCATAATAAGAGGGGCACAGATTCCCCTTGCTCACCATAAAGCTGTTTAGGAGCAAGTCACTTCTGCTATTGCCTTTGGTGGTGTTAAGACCCTGAGAGAGGAAGTGAGCTCCTTGGATTCTGAACATCACGACACCATCACACCATGGAATGTTCTTGCTAGAGGAGCCTTTGGATCCTATTCTGTTAAGAGTGGGACCTTTTCTTTTAATGAACTAATATGCAAAACTACAATACAGAAACTAGTTATGTTAAAAGGTGAGTGCTTCTCTGTTAGAAGTGAAGTTCTGATCTCTACCTCTTTCCCCAGAAGTCTACGGGGTGGGAGTGTCCCTTAGAGACCTAACTGCTTCACTGATCCCAACTGGAAAACCAGTGGATCTAGTTCAACCTCTTAGAGGCACAGATAGGTGAAGTGACTTTTGCTGAATCACACAGCTGTATGTAGAAGAGCTGAGAGACTCACCTGGAGTATTCACCTTCTAAGTCAGTATTCTTTCCCTATACTTCATAATCATCATTGTCATCTTCATCTTTATTTTCCTCACAATGTCCCTCAGTCTTTAATAAACCTTACTTGCCAAACCAGCTTCCTTTGGTGGCTGTTGGTAACTTTGGACACGATCTGTTGAGCCTACCATGGTGTCTCTTCTAGGGATTCATAACGTAGTAGTCCAGGTAGGAAGCAGAAATGGCATAACTAGGGAAGAAACAGGATCGAGAGGCAGAAGATCTGAGCTAGGCTCCCAATTCTGCTAGCTGCCTACTTTATTGGGACCTCGCCTTCCGTACCAGTGAAGTGGGAGGAGTACCATTCACTTCAAAGACCCCTTTCGAGAATCCATTAAGATGGCATCCACTACAGTGCTTGGCGCTGCACCATAGTAGGTGCTCCATGAAAACGCATTCTTTTTGAATGGGAGACCCACAGGGAACCAGTTTGAGGATCTTCTACTTTGCCTGAGCGGAGCCAGCATTTCCATCAGAACAAACTCAGCCTCTTTCCTCTGCATTAATGTTGCCTTCTTTGGCTTCTTCTGTGGCCTTAGCTGAAAAATAAATAAATAAACAGGAGATGGGGTGAGAGGTTGGAGAAGGGATGTGGCAAAAGACAAAGAAAGAAAGAGAGAGGGAGATTGATTTCTGGGCAGAATTTATACCTTTTTGGCTTTTTTCAAAGGTAAATGAATAGATTGTTGTTGTTTTTCAGCCTGCCGCTGAGAGTGTGCATGTGCCTCTGTTATGTATAGACCCTTTTAAAGGCTTCTGGAAGCAATCCCTAACATTTTCTATAGGTGCAGACAGATAATTGAATGCTTTCAAAGACCACTGTGAGGCAGGGAAAGTTCAATTTTGCTGTGTGCTGGTGCCTGCATTGACTGAGCGCGCCGTGTGTGTGTCTTCCTGGGGAAGTTGAATTTCTTTTTTGCTTTTCTTGCCACTGCTGCCCCTTCACCCCCTGTTCCCCCCATCTCTGATGAAGCACTTAGACAGAGGACAGGAAACAATATATTATCACCCCAAAGTCACACCAAATAAACACAGCAAACGCTCCCAGCCGCTTCTCAGGCTGCGAATGAAAAGCGCTGCCTCCTGGCCCCCCGGGCCTGACGGACAGGGGGCCTTTCTGCTCGGCTATTATTAGACCCCATGTGGCAGAAGCCCAGGCAGCTCTGGGCGGTGGGGGGTTCTTGTTTTAATTTGTTGCCTGTGCGGGCAGAACAAAGCGACGTGGGGAGAGAGGACGGGAATTTCCTCCTGCTGCTGTTTCTCCACACGACAGCCATGGCATGTGTGTGTGTGTGTGTGTGTGTGTGTGTGTGTGTGTGTGTGTTGGCATGAACTGGGGATGCTCATGTGCCGTGAACACATATGTGCATGTGAACATATGTGTATGCCAGGGCCAAAGTCCGAGAGTGCCTACACAAGGGAGTGCTGCATCTGGGCAGTGATAGGTCCCTTTTAGGGCATGAAGGAGAGATGCATAGGGGTGTGAGATAAGGAGGCAAAGAAAGTCCACCCCTCCAGATTCATGGCAAAATCAACTAGCATTCACCATCAATCTGTACAAATGACACCTAGTTTAGTTCTCACGGTCACCCTTTCAAAAATTGTCTTTCTCGTTTTATAGATAAAGAAACTGAGGCTCAGAGTTATTGAGCGAATTACCTAAAGTCTTGTTCAACTGGCTCTAATGTCGGCACAATTTCTTCTAGATTTGGTGTGCTCCACCGGGCTGTGGGTTACAGCAGAAAGAGAGCCTCTAAAGGCTTCAGATACCAGCACTAGGGAAGATTCCGCAGGTCTATTCTTCCTGGTGGATGGGGCAGGACAGCAAGCGGAGCATCCCTCTGGCAGGTTTAAAGAAAAGGATGTCCCAGGCATTCCCATAGCGTCACTGGTTGTCTTCAATACTAATGATACTAACTACCACCAGGGAAGGATGGCGTACCAGGCACTGGATTGAGAGCCCTAGGTACATGTTCTCATATGCTCATGTTGTAAGTCAGAGCATGTAACTCACCTGCTCAACGTCACCAATGAATAAGAGACCAGGCCAGGATTCAAACCCATGCCCTTCCTTAAGCTAAGTGGGTTGATCTTCTCCAGAGTTGGAAGCAGGGAAACTCTCAGAGTTCAGGGCACATCACATGGCGTCTTAGTTCCCTCAGGGTCCTGGTTCACCTGGCTGGACTGAGACCTTACTTGTTCCTCTGTGCCCTGAAGAACACATTGGCATGCCCAACAATTGCTTTTTTCCTGGCTTCACTGTGATCTATCTTGTTTCCCCTCTTAGAATGCAAGCTTTCTGAAAACCAAACCCTGTGGCCAAGAGGTGCCAACCACCGTTTATTGAGTACTTATTACACCGTGTGCTGTGCCAAGTACTTCATGTGCGTTATTTTATGTCATCTTCACATTACACCCAGAAGGTAGGAATGGACTATTGTTATCCCCATTTTACAGATGAGGAACTTGAGGTTCAGCAATATTAAGTAACCTATCCAATCAGGCACATAGCAAGTAGTCAAACTCTATTTGAATCCCCAGGACCACTCTCCACAATGCCTCACAGTGTGTGCCGCTTAAGTGCCTTTTCCCCTTCTTTCATCCTGCATCCCACAGTTTCCCATTCCAATTCTCAGTGATATTTAATGCTACATGGCCCTCCTATGGACCCTTGGACCCCATTGGTAGAATTTGTCAAATCTGCAGTGAGACTCTGCCATGTAACCCTGGGGACACCGCACAGACAAGTCCACATTGTTTGGAGTGCTCTGAAGGGAGCTTTTCCTTGTCCCCCCCTTGTTCCCCCCATCAAAAAAAGGGCAGTGGAGGTGAAGAGCTTGGACTCTGGAGCCAAAAGGTCTGCACTGGAATCCTAGATCTTCTTATTCGTTGTGTGAGCTTGGGCAAGTAATTGATTCCTTATGATTATGTTTCTTCATCCATAAAATGGGCATGATTATAGTGTATTTGACATTTGTTTATTATAGGAATAAAATGAGCTATATATGTAGAATGTTAGAACAGTGCATAGAAAACACTGAATAGATGTTAGCTAACATTATTTTTAACACTGCTATTTTCTGTAGAAAGATAGATTTTATATCTGGAAGGGAACTTACAAGTCATCAGCTTCTATCCTTAGGCAAATAGAGGATTTGTGGTCAGAAGACCTGAATCTGAATCCCAGATCTACCAATTCATACTGGTATCTATTACTTTGGACAACTTGTTTGACCTATCTGAGCCTCATTTTCTTCAAATAAAGAAGTTATAGTAACAAATATCTGCCTGTCTCATAGAATTGTTGTGTGGATCAAGTGAAGGGATGAAGTAGAGAAGAAAGATGGAATTTTGTATTAATATTATCTGATTTCTATCTGAAGACAAATAAGACTCAAAGGGGTTAAATGGCATACCCAAGAAGAAACTCTTCACCCACCAAGATGGTACTGGCAACTTCACAAACTGCAGTCAAGTTTCCATCATCATGCCCTTGGGTTTGAACTGTAGACCCAATAACTAGGGACTGTCTTTAAGTAAATGAACACTGGATTCATGCAATAAATTGTCCAGAAAACAAGACTGAGGTATCATGGTACCCAAACTAGAAAACCAAACAAGGTTAAACCATGAGCAAACTTTCCCCATAATTGGAACAAATATGTAGGTTACATCAACCAAGTGTAGGTATTATATGGTCACAGTGTTAGGAGAAAATACTATTAATCTAATTCTGACTCCAGCTGTAGCTCAGAGGAAGAACCATATGCTCTCCAGTTTTCTTATAGAGGATATTTATTGTACTGTGCCTGACCACCCCTGCATTTAAGGACACTGCTCAGCAGGGCATGGTGGCTCACACCTGCAATCCCAGCACTTTGGGAGGTCAAAGTGAGAGGATTGCCTGAGTCTAAGGTTTCCAGACCAGCCTGGTCCACTTGGCAAGACCTCGTTTCTACAATAAATTTTTAAAAATAGTCAGGTGTGGTGGTGCACACCTGTGGTTCTAGCTACTTGGAAGGCTGAGGCGAAAGGATCACCTGAGCCCAGCAGGTCGAGGCTGCTGTGCTCGCGAACATGCCACTTGCACTCTAGCCTGGGCAACAGAGTGAGACTTCTACTCAAAAAGTAAATGAATAAATAAATAAAAGAGCACTGCCCATTCACTAGTGCCTATCATTTACTATCCCCATGTCCAATGCAGCAGCAACCATTTAAAATACCTGGTCTGCCTCCCCATTCTCAAGTGATAGGTCTAGGCATAGACAACTGACTCAGTCTGGGCCAATCAGATCTCTTCCCTGAGATTTTTGAATTTTGCGTCCAGGCTGAAGCTCCTAGTCCATGGAGCTGTTGGCAACTCTGTAGTTCTCTGTTCACCACCATGTGGAGAAAGCTTGTCTGCAGTGAGAATAAAGAGTTGCTCAAAGCAACACAGATAAAAATGATGAAGAGTGAGGTCTGGGACCTTCAAGACCCTGCTTCCAGTGGTTCCTGAGACACAACCATAGCCCTGACTATGCCTTCCTTTTCTTATAATTAATTACCCTTTTTATTTAAGCTGGTTCTAGCTATGTTTTGTTACTTTCAATCAAATCTGACCTAATACATCTGTAAACTAGTTCAGGATATCCCCAGTGGTCCTCTTCTTGGGACTCTAGCATAAGGTCTTGGTATCAAGGGTGAACCACTGTGCAATTTGTAATATACCTGTGTAGATTGCCTGTCATTCCTGAGATCCAGCCCTTGTCTTTGCACCCGACTTTGACACCTTGCCGCCTTTGTCCCTGCATTTCTCCCCAAACTGATTCCAGTGGTTCAAGCTGTCAGCCCCTATGTATATCCAAGCACATCTGAATGCACAGAGCATACAGGGCTTAGTTTTCAGGGAATCGATCTGAGATAAAGTAAAGGATGCTCTATGCCCTTTACTCTTCTTGGGAAAGACCTTGAGTTCAAACCTCTCAACGGTGTTGAGGTTCTTGGACACAAGCCCCCTTTGCTCCTGCTTTATGACTGCTTCCTACACCCCCCCTCACACACACATCTTCAGGAGCTGCTAATCCTTCTTACTACCCACCATCTCGCTCTAATGAGGCATGGTCTTGGGAAGCAATGAATCTCTTTTGTGCTAAGTGGTAAATATTTCTTTAATGCAGTGATTTGCACTCAGGGTATCGAGACGCAGGAAGCAATACATTTAACATTTCCGAGGAGCATAATCTTGTGCAGTTAGAAAACGCATGTATAATATAGCAATTGTTTTCATAATATAAAACAGAGAAAACTCAATTCAATAATTTTATCTGGTTTTAGACATGCACTAGAGTGAGGATATATTGAGGCACAGATTACAAAAAGATTGACAACCACTTCACATTTTCCTTATGAATTTTTAATAAAGTTTAACTTACATACAGTAAAGTATACAGGTAATGAGTGTTTAGCCCAGTAAATTTTTACATATGTATACACCTGTGTCACTCCCATCCAGATCAAGATTTAGAACATTTTAAACACTGGAGAGTGTTGTATCTCCTCTGAGTCAATAGCCACCACCACCATCCATCCCTCAAAAATAACCATTCCAACCTCTAATTATCATAGATAAGCTCTGCATGCCTTGGAATTTCATGTAAATGTAATCATACAGTATAAACCCATTTGTGTCTGGCTTCTTTTGCTTGACATTTTAACTGTGAGATTCATCCATATTGTATGAATAATGCTTCATCCTTCCTCACTGCTGCATAACACCGATGCAATCGAATCAATGTGTAAACACAACTACAATTTATTTGCCTATTCGACCATCAATGGGCATTTGGGCTGTTTGGGCCTATTAGGAATAAGGTTGCTATGAACATTCTTGCTCATGGGTTTTGGTAGACGCAAGCACTCATTTGTGATGGATATTTGTGACTCAGGTCACAGAGCATATGTATGGCTAGCTTTAGCAGAGACTGCCAAGTAGTTCTCTAAAGAGGCTGTGTCCACACCACCATTTAAAAATTTCATTCATCAAACAGTCACTTAGCACCTATTATGAGCCAAGTGTTCCACTAGGCTTTGGGAAAACTGAGGAAGCAGGTAACTCCATGGCCCGGAAGTGCTAACAGCCTGGGAATAACATCATCATGATTTTTATGTAATACGGCCAATGCTAGGTCTGAGGTGTGCCTAACCGGGTAACCCTTTGGGGCTCCAAGGTTGGCTTCTCAGGTGACATAACAGAGTCTTGGCCTGGTGAAGAAGGGACAGCTTTTGAGGCAGAGGTTGTAGAGACTGCTCTAGTCCCTGCCAAGACCCTGCAGGCTCTTGCCTGGCTGGGAGTCTCACAAATGGAGCAGCCAGGCCCAGGCCAGGCTGTCAGGAGGGAACAAATGGTTGCCAACATGAGCAATGATTTAAGGGAGAAGGTTGAGACGTCGGTGAGATGAATACCATTGACTTCGCTGCCATCCTGGAAGCGATTCATCAGGATGGCTTGGCAAAGAAGGGCATAAATCCCCAGTCAGCGAGGCCAAGCAGGGCTCTGGGAAGAGAACAGGACGTGATGGCAGCTTCCAGAGCTGACTCTGGCTGGGCCCGAGCCAGCGTTTTGCAAAGTGTCAGTTTGGAGGATTCCCCAGAACATAGTTTTGTAGTGTGGGTCCCTGCTCTCCTGTGATGTGGATCCCCAAGGAAGACACCCCTTCTGCTTGCTCCCCATCCTTTGACCCTCCTGGGAGACTTTTCTCAAAGCAAGGTTCTGCCTTTCCCTACTCTCCAGCCTGAATCGTGCCCCTCCTAGAGTCTGGCTCAAATAATTTATCTATGTGTGTCATGAAAGGGGAAGATTGAAGAAATGCGTACACTCTGCCATCCTCTGACCCTCTCCCACGTGCCATCCTCCCCCAGCAACCTGAGGCCCAGGGGGTGATTCAACCAGGAAGTCAACAGGAACAAACCCAGAGTGAAAACATGTGGGTGAATGAGAGATTTTTATGAGTGAAATTTGCTCACAAGCTTCTTTAATAATGTTATTCATCTTTCTGTCAAAGTCGTCACATTAATGTAGCAGGAGAGATTTAGAGGAGATGAATTAAGACTTAAATACACAAAATGACTTGGGGAATATTTAAATACAATACATTTTATTTTGGTGCAGCATCCTTCCTCACGGGTGTTGCTCATGACTCTTGCCAGACTCAGGCAGCCTGTGAATCAAGAAGTTCCTCCCTTCTCCCCACTCCCTCGCAAGGCTCCATTCACCCAACACTTCTGTGCACCTAACGTGTGTGAATTGATACCTTCTCCACCGCCCAGGGTCAGGAGACTTGGGTGCCTGTTCTGACTTGGACAGACCCCTTTCCTTGCGGGACCTCAGTTTCCCCGTTGTGAAAATGAGGTCCATTTTGCTCCGGATTTCAAAAGATGCAGAGGCTCCTCAGAGACAGTTGCAGAGAAACAAGGGGAGCCCAAGAGGCAGAGTTCTGAACCCTCTCCCATTCCTCCTTAATGACTCATTGCAATCTACCTTTATATATTGGCAGATGTGTACTATTTCATTTAATATAGAGGCGCTTCAGCTGTGAAAAAAGAAAAACCTATTTCTCCCTTCCTCCTTCCCTCCCTCCCTGTCTTCCTTCCTTTCTTCCTTTCTTCCCTTCTCCCTTCTTTCCATGACTATTTAGGGAGCCTCTTCTCTGGAACAAGCCTTGTGTTCAGCATTCAGGATACATCGATACATCTGGCAGGGTTCCTGTCCTCCTGGTTGGACAGTCCAGCTCTCACATTCCCTGGTGATATGACTCAAAGTGTCCATCTGGGATTAAGCAGAGAAAGCTTCCTGGAGGAGGTGAGCTTCGAAGCCATCGCCTCTCCATTTTCTCTGCATGCTGAGCTTCTGGCACACAGAGCTGGTCTTTTTTCTCCTGAGAATGGGAGTCTCAGCTTTGGCTGCAGAAAGAATGAAGTGAAGATATCAGACTAGAAGCCAAAATTAGAGGCAAGAAGAACAACCCAGACATTGGGCATCCACTCAATCCATCTCCCCCACTGTCTAACTGGGCCTGCACCAAGAACTGGAGACCTGGGGGGTCTGGGATCCTACTCCCTTATCCCATTCATCAGCCTACCCCCAGCCCTCATCACAACTACATCATTCTCACTTTGCTCTCCCATCTCTCCCCTTCCCCTGCTCAGAGTTTCTGGAGAAGAAGAAAAGCTCACCATCTTGAATCAGAGCCCTTCCCACCCTGCCAGTCTTCTCTGACCTGCTGTCCCAGACCAGGGCAAAGCCTCTTAACCTACAGTCCTCCAGATCTCCCAGAGATCATTGCTCCCGGTGGCAGGGCCAGAGGTATCCCTCAGCCTGACCCAGATGGGTTGTTCAGACAGCCTCCAAACTATGTCATACAGGGCACAAAGAGGAAATGGATCAGCAGGGACCCAAAGAAGCTCAGGTCAGTTGTTTTGCTCTGCCTTTTAAATCCAAGTTTCTCAGTCATGATCTCTGTGTGGGTTTCAGATTTTAGAAACACACACACACACACACACACACATGCACATATGCACACACACACACATACACACACACACACACTCCAGCTACCGAGATTATTGTGAGACTACAAGAATGCACCCTTATGAAAACACAAGCCTGGGAGTACCTCAAAAGCCAACCCAGCTTTTGTGACAGGGTCACCAACCACATCTTCCCCTAGCAATAGGCATTGCCCCTGACCTAGGGTCCCTTCACTAGAGAGACTGAATGATACTTGCTGTTTGCTCCTTTGACTCTTACCACCACCAGTGAACTCACCAACCAATTCTTTGTACCTCTCACATTCGTGCTTCTAAGGAAGAATCAGACCGATTTGATATAATACCATCTGGGACCACACACTGGGAAGGTTGAAAAGCCCGACCACCACACGCCACTAGCAGGCTCCAGGTTGGCTGTCCAGGGTCAGACACCCTCTCCTGGTCCATTAGCTATGGTGAGAAAATGGATTAGATAGCCTGAGGTGTGGAGACCCATGCATAAGAGGCCCTCAGAAGAGAGCTGAGGCTTTGGGTGTGACAGAGCTGGGGATCCCCAAAGGGAGGTGGCATAACAGGTAGCCCTCAGCTCAGTCCCTAGGACACTGGAGAAACAAAAAGGGGAAGGATCAGGATCCAGGTACTGAGTCTTCTAGAATGTGAGTCATTCAGAAACCAGGTTTGTGTGTGAGTCTCTGCTTGACCTCAGAGCAGCTTATTTAGGGAAAGAACCAGGACTCCTCAAAGAGAATGTGTCATTTCTGCTGAACATGGTCAGTCTGCAGTGGTGAGCCAGAATGCAGATGTCAGTGTAATGATGCTTAGGGAGGAGTATACTCAGAATCTAGCACAAAGAGAAAAGAGAAAATCTAGCACAGAAAATCAAAGATAGAGACTAATGCCCTATCAGCAGACCCATGCATTTCTTTGGTGCCTCAGCACCACTCTTAGGGGAAGATTCCAGGCTTGTGTACTTCAATTCAGAAAGCTCCCAGGAAGAGCAAGATAGTCCACTCTTCTTTTTCTCCTTTGCATTGAGTGAGGAGATCTGGCAATTGCAAAGTCTATTCCCAAACCCTTCCCTTCACATGACTTGAAGCCAGACTCCAAGGAGCATGCTGACCCCACTCTGATATATGTTGCTTTCATCCCATGGCTGTGTGTTGGAGTCACTTTTCTTAGCAATGGACATGGGTGTGTGCTGGGCCACCCACATGCTTGTGCTGGGACCCTTTTGTCCCAAAGAGATGTGTTTGTAATTCAGCTAGTTGGGAAGAAAATAGTAGGTCCCACAAAAACTCCTTCCTGGAACCTGAAATTGTATAAGTGGCAAATATAGGCAAACTGGAAACCACTTATTTTTCTCCCTAGCTCCTTAAAAGAAGCAAAGGGAAGTCTACAGTTCAGTCAACTTATGGTACAAGGAATAGGGTGAGACCTCTTCAGCTGTTTCCAGGCTTCCCAGGCCATAGAGAAAGCATTTTTTTTCTGGAGGCAGGAGAGATGTGAGATGACTCCATTGAGCCTGCCAGGCTTGGCCTCCACTGATTTCTATCTGAGAGGGGTTAGAAGGGTCTTGGGGCCAGCATAGGGTGTCTCTGATTTTGTGCAATAGAACCACTATAACTTCACCAGTATGCTGAAGGTGAACCTCTAATAACCAGGCTTTATTTGCACTGGTATTTATAGTCTTCTACTCAACTCTACTCTTTCAGCTCATGAAGAGTCTTTCAAACCTTCCAAATAAGAATGGAAATGCATTTTAACAATATTGATTCTTCCAATCCATGAACATGGGATGTTTTTCCATTTGTTTTTGTTGTCTACAATTTCTTTCATAAGTATTTTATAGTTCTCCTTGTAGAGATCTTTCACTTATTTAGTTAGGTGAAGAAATCAATATATACACGAGATATCTGTACTCACATATTCGTCCCAACACTATTCACAATAGCAGAACCATAGAACGAACCTAAGTGCCCACCAACAATTGACTGGATAAATAAAATATGATATATATACACCATGGACTACTACGCAGACATAACAAAGAATGAAGGCATGTTCTTTGCAGCAA
This sequence comes from Tarsius wallacei, assembly GCA_963574415.1. Classification (NCBI taxonomy): domain Eukaryota; kingdom Metazoa; phylum Chordata; class Mammalia; order Primates; family Tarsiidae; genus Tarsius; species Tarsius wallacei. The sequence continues at coordinate 13,179 of CAUYQG010102541.1, forward strand.
AATGGATGGAGTTGGAGATCATCATTCTAAGTGAACTGACTCAGAAACAGAAAACAAAACACTGCATGTTCTCACTCATTTGGGGGAGCTAAATGGTCACAAGGATGGAAATAGTAGACACTGGGGGCACCAATAAGGGGGCGGCAGGGAAGAAGGTTAGGTTTCAGAAATTACCTATGGGGTACAATGTTCATTGTCTGGGAAATGGGCCACCTGAGACCCAATCCCCACCACTGTACAATATGCCTATGTAACAAACATGCACGTGTACCTCCTGAGTCTAAAATAAAGATGGGAAAAGGGAATAAGGGAATGCAAGAACAAGCATTTCTCCCCTTGAAATAGCTTACCTTTTTATTGCTTTCCTCCTCTGTTTATCTGTACCCCAGGAGTAGGTTGAGTCTAACGTCATTACTCTTGGAATTATGGAGTCTCAGACAGATGGCGGTCAACAGCCTGGTGACAGGGTAAATTCAAGTGGCTCTCGGAGGCCTTCTAAAGCAGCAGGCAAGCAATTTATATGAAAGCATTTTGTAAAATATTTGTTGACACTGAAGCCATTGTTCTATTATCATTGTGGTGGTTGTTGTTGTTAATAATATGACACCCTTGCTATTCTGAGAGAATTGACAGCAGGAATGTTCTTCAAAGATTACAGTCCCCTTGGAGACTGGCTTTCTTCCAGAGGTATTTGTTTTTAATTTCACCAATGCTTTCCTTCCAAGAGGACACAGGAGTTCTACCCAAAAAGGAGGGACCTACCTAGAGTTCAGTCTCATAGTTTGTTAGACTGTCTGTCCTAGGAACACAATAATTGAATTTGTACCTGAAACTAAAATATACATTGTAATATAAATGTATAAAGTATAAAGGGTCTTGTCTTTCACCCCACCTTCCTACCACCAGCCCATGAATCCATGTCCCTGGTCCTTTGGCAAATTAGAGCCTAGATGCTGGGCTGGCACACAGCACCTGTAACCCATGCAGTTTGGTGTTCTGATGACAGTCCTGGGCCAAGAACGAAGAAACTTAGGTAAAAATCTTGATTTGTCCCTTGCCAGCTCTGTGCTCTTGGCTAAACTTTGGGATCCTTGACTTCTTTAAAAGTATGTAGCAATTGCTATGGTCTGAATGTTTGTGTCCCTCCAAAACTCACATGTTGAACTCTTAGCCCCCAAGGTGATCTTATTAGGAGATAGGCATGAGAACAGAGCCCTTATGATTGGTATTAGTGCTCTTATAAAAAAGACCACAGAGAAGTAAATAGCCCCTTCCACCATGTGAGGACACAATAACAAGGTGCCATCTATGAACCAGAAAACAGGCCTTCACCAGATACCATCTGTCTTGATCTTGGACTTCCCAGCCTCCAGAACAGAGAAAGAAATTTTTGTTGTTTGTAAACTGCTCGGTTTATGGCATTTTGTTATAGCAACCAGCATGAACTATAGCAAAAATAATACTTATTATTACAGCATTATTGGGGGGACCAAATGAGGTAATGGTTACACACTCCTTGGGCCCGGGGGACCAAATCAGAGTTGAAAGAAAGCTATCCACACAGAGTAGGTAGTATTCCAGGAAAGAGTTGGTGGGAAAATATACTCCACAGACAGAATGCACAAGACTCCAGGATCTGACAATTATGTTCACAAACTTGCCACCATGCACTTACGTTGGCAGCACTGTACAAACAACTTGATAAGGTTTCATAACCCTGGTATATCATTGTCTCAAAGCTGTGTTCATGTTGATGTGTGGTGATGTGTTGCTGAATGGCATTCATTATTGTTGTTGCATGTTTTTGCGTGCCATTGCAAGAATTTCAGATCTTGAATTAGAGTAATGAACAAGCATTAAATTTCTTGTTAAACTTGGCAAGAGTGGAAGTGAAATCAGGGACAGGTTAGTCCAAGTTTATGGGAATAATGCCATGAAGAAAACAGCAGTGCACAAATGGATTAAATGTCTTTCTGCGGGGAGAGAAAGTGTCACTAATGAAAAGAGGTCAGGATTGACCAGTAATGAGCAGAATTGACCAAAACATTGCAAAACTTCATCAGATTGTGCATCAAAATCTTCAGCTGACTGTGAGAAGCATAGCAGACCAAATAAGCATTGATAGAGAAACAGGAAAATCTTAACTGAAAATCTTGGCATGAGAAAGGTGTGTGCAAAAATGGTTCTGAAGGAGCTCTTGCATCACAACAATGCACCAGTTCACACAGCACAGTCTGTGAGGGAGTTTTTAGCTAGTAAACAACTAACTATATAGGGACACTCTCCCTACTCACCTTATCTGGCCACCAGTGATTTTCTCTTTATGTGAAGATAAAGGAAATATTGAAAGGAAGATATTTTGTTGACATTCAGGACATCAAGGATAATACAAAGATGATTCTGATGGCCATTCCAAAAAAAGAGTTCCAAAATTGCTTTGATGAGTGGACTAGGTGCTGGCATCGATGCATAGCTTCCCAAGGAGAGTACTTTGAAGTGAACATAGTTATATTCAGCAATGAGGTATGTAGCACATCTTCTAAGATGAGTTCACAAACGTAATTGTCAGACCTCGAATAGTACATTTAGACCTACAACCGCTAATGAAGGAAAGCACAGCTAGAAGACCAGCCATAGAACTTGTCAAATTCTAAGATGTGGATTCTGTAAAAATCAACAACACACTTCCACAGATTCATTAACGCAAACAACCCCTCTTATTTATCAATGCTATTCACCCCAAGTAGAGATGACAACAATCAATTAAATAAACAAATCAAGTTTAAAAAAGCTTAACTCAAAGCAGACTTGATTAATTTCCTCATCATTGATTGACATTAACTATATTAGCCAGCTTTGCTATGGTAACCAACAACCCCTAAAATCTTAGTGGCTTATATCCACAAGCATTTCTTTCTTTCTCACAAGAGAGTGTTGGCAGCCACGGATGCGCTCCACAAGTCTTCTCATTTGGGGATGTAGGCTGAAAGGGCAGCCCCTAATTTGGGACCTGTTGTTCTGACAACAGAAGGAACTAAGCAAGACAACTGGCCAGAAATGCCATAATTCTTGGAGCTTTGGAACTGGCTCACATTCCATTGGTCCAAGCAAGTCACATGGTCAAGCCTGACAGTGTGAGGAATGGAACACAGGTGGGGGAGTAGATATACTCCATTTTCTAAAGGCCGCCACAAGTCACAGGGACACAGTGAGGGTGTAAGCTCTTACGTGAAGGGAGTGAGTATCAACAATAATACAATCTACCACATGGGATCTGACCCTCTCCTTCTCACCCCACACCCCACCCCTGCCAGATTTACATAGCATTTTCACTTAAAAGACATCCTATACCCTATTATGTCTATGTGTAGGATGCAGTTAGCAGGAGATGATTTGCAGTATGGGCCATATCTCTGGGGGCCTTTGAGCACCTGGGAGCTCCTTCTTTCAGACAGTCTGCATGCTGTCTACTTTTCTACTTCCTGCTGGCTCCCTTCATGGCTGCTCTACCTGGCTGGACTTCCCTTCCTTCAGACTGGGCTCACTGAGGTGACCTTTGTCATGACTGGGCAGCAGACACAAGCTTCTTTGATGACCTCCTCAGATCCAAGGTGAAAGCCGGACCTTCCTTTGCCCCCGGGCATCCACAGGCTCCTGGGTAGGGCTATCAGCTCCACTCCAGTCATCCCTCCAGATTGGTGCCTGAAAAACAGAATTTCTGCTTCAGGTAATGCAGCTGCTCTTCTCTGAATAATGCATGCCATGCATCACATCGGACCAAGGACAAGCGGCTGAGAAATTGGGGAGCTTTCATTTGATTTCATTATTTTGCTTTTAGGCCCAAGCATTTTCAGCTGTCAGGCATTTCAAAGAGGACAAGACAACAAGGTGTTCTGAGACAAGCAAGGAAGGTCAGTCATCTTTGGGGGCTTAAAGGACAACAGCAGAGAAGGCAGGGCTGGGACAGCCCTCCCCACAGGCACAAGGGCCTACAGGGGCACCCTGTTCCATGGGGGTCTATCTACACAAGTGTGAATTTCTGAGTACATGGACTTTCTGGGGGATGCTTTTATGGAGTTTGGGAACCAACACCTTCATACATATCAGTTAGTGATGAAAGAGAAAAGGACACACGGAGAGCTGTGAGATGACATTAAGAATCATCATCAGAGTCCAAAGAAAAGAGTCATCGTCAGTAGAGCAAACAGCCCTTGATGAGGGAAATTTTTCTCCAGCAAACCAGTAGAGCTCAAGCCAAAAAATTAGCTCGTCTAGAGTTGGGCATCCCCCAGCCTGCTCCTACCTGGTTTGGGCTCCCCGTAGTATCTGCCTATGAGGTCTCATCTCAGGTCACAGTGGATCCTGCTTAAAAGATGGCAGCCTTGGGCACACACAGGCTGGGCTCTGACTAGGTTGATTCTTCCCTCATCCCAGCTGAGCCCATGTTAATCCTCATCTCCATGCCTTCGCTTCCCTCCATGTCCCACCTGGAATCCTCTCCCTGTTCCTCTATGCCTCCCAGACACTTGCCATTCTGTAAGGATCAGCACACGTTCTGCTGCTATGTGGACACTAAAGCCCATGTTGATCTCGCCCCTCTCTCCATCTCTACAATTGGCTCCATCAATGGCCAGCTTGTATTTGTAACACAAATAATAGATTATTTCAAAGCATTTCCTTACTGGTCTTTGCATCACCCTGCTCAGAGCTATAGGGTGCTTGTAGATGCCTCAGGCACCACTCTGGGGATAAGGAAGGACTATGTCAGTGGGTGAGCCTTATGTCCCCAACCCCTTCCAATGGCAGAAGCTCAGCTGTGATCTGGGTTTTATCTTAGAGTTTCACATACAATGTTTTGCTGTTGTTGTTTTAAAAAGGATTGCACTATTGATTTGGAAACCACTGCATTTTTATTTCATCCTCACAAGAAGCTTGTGGGGCATGCGAGACTGGGTATTATCACCCACAGTCTCGCATGCCCCACAAGCTTTTGCAGCTGAGGGACCTGTACTCACAGAGACAATCTCACCGGGGCACACAGCTAAGGGAAGAGGGAGAATCCCAACTTCTATCTTCTGAGTCTAAACCTAGTGTATTTACAACCTACATTTGGAAGTGACTTATCTCTGACTTAATTGTTAACTTCTCTCAGAAGCAGAAACTGCATTTTTAAATTTTTTAAATTTTTTTAGTCAGAGTCTCACTCTATCACTCAGACTGGGGTGCAGTGGCATGATCATAGCTTACCACAGCCTTGACCTCCTGGGCTCAGGTGACCCTCCTGCCTCAGCCTCCCAAGTAGCTGGGACTACAGACGTGTACCACCATGTCCGGCTGATTTTTAACAACTTTTTGTAGAGACGAGATCTTACTGTGTTGCTCAGAATGGTTTTGGACTCCTGGAATCAAGCGATCCCACCTTAACCTCCCAAAGTGCTGGGATTACAGGCCTGCCCGGCAGAAATTGAATTTTAAACATTGATTTCTCTTGTTCATTTCCAATTTGGAGCATGGCTGTGGGCACAGAGTAGGTGTTCACTGCTTACCTAGCCCCAGTTGCAGGTGCGCCCTTGGCGTTGCTGGAGACGCAAGGTCTGCCCTCACCTCATGCCTTTCTTAGGCAGTGGATGCCCTGAGCTGAGTGATTTACAAGACTATCCTGGTACCTGGGCATTTTATGTAATCAAAGGGATACTGTCTCACTCCCTTTCTCTTGCTGTTGACATGGTTACAAAATCTTATTATTAGCCCAGAGGATGGGGTAATAGGACATGACATTCACATTGTGGCTGTTTTAAAGAGCTGTATTTATCTCCTGAAGAATAATCTGTGTATTGTAGCAAGAGCGCTATGCAGCATTCGGTGCAGTTTCTGTTCTCTGCCTCCCTCTTTGTCCCCCCTCAGGGCAGGCAATGAGGTGTTCCCACCAGGGGGAAAGATCGGGCGTCCTTCTTGGCCACCCCAGCCACGTTGTGGGGATACAGCACCATCTCTGCCCTCGTGACCCCCGCAGGAGACATGCAGGTGACCACCTTCAGGTAGGAGAAGGCACAGAAGCAGTGCGCTGACTCACAAAGGAAGAAAAGTATATAAATCAAAGTAAAATTGTTTCCAAATTGAATGTTTTTCACTATTTTCAGTGTGGTGTCTGCCGTGCTCCAAGATGATTCTCTCTCTGGGGCTTTGGAAAAGCTGTAAATAGAATGAATTGCTTTTAGGGACATACTCTGGTAGTTCACTTCTCAAGAAAATATATGCTAATGCATGAAGACTATCATTATTGGGGAGACCTATGTCCCAACTCTTTTATATCTATGAAGAGCGGGTTTCTGATTGCTAGCATTTTGCCAAAATCTTTGTCATGCGTGGGCTGAATATCTAACAGGAATAGGCGGATTCAGCCATGGTTCCATGCTGTGTTTCTCCTAGGCCAGGGTTGGAGGAGGGTCTTGGTTTGTCCAAGAGAAGTTTCTTAAGAAGCCAGAAACAGAGAAGGCACAGTTGTGTCTAATATCCCCTCCAAAAGCCAAACTAGTCCAGGCTCACCTGCAATTCTGGGCCTTCAGGGTGGTAGAGGCCGAAAGGCACCCTGCAGGGGATTGGGGAGGGTGGGTCATCCTTGGTCCAGCAGGATGTGATGTTACACCCAGTCAGAGGGAGTAGCACTTGCCACATGCCCCAGATCCTTCTGATCATTCCAGGGTGTTTAGTAGGAGCGCCTTTCCCGTGCCCAGTCAGCCTCCTCTGCGTTTTCTTCTACTATGGCAAAGTGGGTTAAACAGCGCGCGGCTTTGCGAGGAACACAGCCAACAAATGAGATATCAAACGCAGCTTCCCATGTAAGAGATCAGACTCCGGCGAGCACACACGCCGGCACTCTGCTGGAGCTCCTCGGCTCTGCAGCCAGCTTCATTTAGGATTCATAAATACTTTTGCGCACTCCCGCACACACAGCCGCCAAAGGAATTTTATTCTGTATCAACTGCATTCAAATGCAACAAAGTGAAAAAATTGACGGGAAGGAGAAGAAGAAGGAAGAGGCTCTGAGTGGTGGGTGTTTGGTAGCTGATGACTTGACGAAGGGTTCTTCCAGCTCTAGGTTCCTACAGAAAAGCCTGCCCTGACTTCAGTTCACCCAGAGCCTGGTGGCTGAATGGAGCCAAGACCTGCTCACGTGGGGTGCCTCGCTCAATGGCACTTTAAAAATGCCAGATTGGTGCTTGTCAAGGTGGGCATCAACCTTGATATGTGTGTGTCCTAAAGTTCCTCTTTCTGGGCTTCTGGGAAGCTGGGACCTTTTGAGTTCCAGTTTGCGCCTCAGGAAGCAAACTCAAATGCCTTTGGGAAGCAGCCTGAGGAATCTGGATATAGGAAGCTGGCCAGGTAATAACCAGAGCACAACTGCTCAGCCTGAAGAAGGTAGCAATTACCCAGTTCCAGCTGGTTATTACCAAGTGGGAATTGTCAAGTCTTCTTCTTCTTTTTTTCTTTTTTTTTTTTTTGAGTTGGAGTCTCACTCCGTCGCCCAGGTTGGAGTGCAGTGACACACTCACAGCCACCCCAACGGGGTGCTGGGCTCTGGCTATCCTTCTGCCACAGCCTTCCAAGTAGCCGGAACTACAGGCGTGTTCTACCACATCTGGCTAATTTTTTTATTTATTGTAGAGACGAAGTCTTGCTAAGTTGCCTAGGCTGGTCTCAAATCCACGGGCTCAGGCAATCCACTTACCTCGGCCTCCCAAAGTGCTGGGATTACAGGCTGAGACACCAAGCCTGGCCAAGTCTTCCAATTTATCAAAAGAAACCAGAGGTCCATGTTTTTTAGAAGCGTGAAATCTCCTGGTTTTCAAGTAGTGAGTGCTAATTTTGAAAAATTAAATACTATGCAGGACAATTGCAACAGATTATACTTTGTGTTAATTCTACCCTAAACATCCTAGTCTATCAAAGACTTACCTCCTCTGATTGTTTGAGACACTTATGATCTGAGCCCCATAATTTGCCAGGCTCGATTTTTCTCACTTGTTTTCTAGCTTTGCACTGTTTTGGCTCCACAAGACTATATACATTTCAAGGGCAGGGGCATGTCTTTATGTTTCTCAATAGTTCCCAGCTGACAGTAGACACTCAGTAATTTTTATTGAGTTGTAATCTAACCCACCCCACTCCATGGGGGACTTGAAGAATCCTACACAAATTATGCTACAGACAATAAAATAAATAATTGTGCACAACAGAGTAAACACTTGGGTTTGGCCTCCTAACTGTGATCCTCTAAGCCATGGTGCTTGTGTGAGTTTCCTCAGGATAACTTCTTCATGTCTTCCTTAGATTATATGCAGACCCAGAGGCTTGCGAGGGTGCCTGGCACATGGGAAAACCTCACAGATTGTTTGTGGCATGAATGAAGGACAAGGTGAGAGCAATGGCCTTGGATAAGGAGGCCTATGCATAGTAAGGCAGAGAGATCAGAGAGTGAGATCCAGGCTCAATCTGGAGCTGGGAACCAGAATAATGAATGGTTACCTTTCTATTGAGCCTTTTTTGGTTGTAATGACAGAAATAGAACTAAACCAGCTTCAGCAAAAAGAGGAATGCACTGGAAGGATATTGAAATAATATTCTTGCAAGCCATAGAAAAAGAAAGGATTCATTTGGACCCACAGGAAAATCTGAACCTGATATATCATCATAACTCTGTCTGTATTTCATATCTGCCTGTTCTTTGAGTAAGGCTTCATTTTCTCCCTCAGCAGACAGGCTTCTTCTATGCATTAGGAAACAGAGCTACCCGCAACCTCTGTGCCTTGTATCTAGCAGCTTCTACCCCCAGAGAGAATTGCTTCATGCTTTTTCTCATAGAAAGCTTAAAACCCTTGGGGAAGGGCTCTGAATGCCTCACTGGAGTTTAGATACCCCCTTCAGCGCCATCCCAGTCAACTGTCACAGCCACGAGAGGGAGTGGCTGTGACTGGTCCAGCTTTGGGAAGATATTCACACACGAGTTGACAACATGGTAGCTATTATTCAAACCACATCATTTGTTTTGAGGGAGAAACATTTCCAAGAAGATGAGGACACTTCCTAGAAGAAGGAAGGGTACTAGCAGGTCAAATGTCCCCTGGAGTTCACATAGCACTCGGCTACAAATAGCTTCTGTGAAGAGTATAGGACAACTATAATTGTTCTCATTTTGTTGGTGGAATAAATGAGACTTAGAAAGACTAAGCAACGTAATCAAGGTCACATGCCTTTTAAAAATGGCCATCCTAGAACTCAATTCATTTTTTTTTTTACTTTAATACCAATGCTCATTCCTTTAAACAGGAAATGAGTGGGAAGGTTGTGACTTTCCAGAAAAAGAATCTCTTATTGCATAATCATGCTCGCCTGAGTGATAGAAAGCTTTGGCTGTTGTTCCTCTTCAAGGTTTGTTGGATTCTCCTGAGATACATGCCACTGACCTGAGTAGACGTCTCTGTTCGGTTTAGGAATTTTGTTGTCTACCAAAAGCCATTCCAAGACTCCATATCCTACACTACTTCTGAGTCTGTCATCCGAGGTATTGAGAAGCACATCTGCCTTGTGAAATGGCTGGCGTTCTCCGGTTCAGAAGCACCGCTGCCCATGGGAAAAGAGGAACAGAAACGGGAGAGAAAAAAAGCATCTGGGAAGGCAGGGCTGACCAAACAAGATGACCATTCTCATGTTTTTCAGTTGGGAGCAGACCTGCTTGCCTCTGGTAGATGACACAACCCTTTAGCGGGTACCGAGGCCATGGCCGCAAGGTATTTGCCTTCTTGCTTGCAAAGATGATGAGAGAAAGAGACCTCCTCACCTGTGTCACCAGAAGACTCCTGTAGACTCACCAAGTCTGCTTTTGAGGAAAATCATGAATATGCATCTTTCTTTCATCCTGCCTGTCAATGCCCAGAGAAGTCCTGGGTCTAATTGATTTGAGTTGAATCAGTCAGGCCTTGTGTCCGAGCTGTCTGAGTGTAGTAAGTACAGCATACTAAAAAGAAAGAAGTACTCTTGACTTCAGGATTATATTGCTGCCAATGGTATCGATAATCTATTAAAGGTGTGGGATAATATAGCGCTACTTATTAATTGAGGAAACCCATCCCAAGCAGGAGGCCCATCAGGTTTTGATTTCCCTTTCTGGATGAACGCTACCTCTCCATCTCACAGTGATCTGCTGTTCCCTAAGTTTTGCCTCATGCATAATTCAGTGATCCGCATGGCAGGAAAACATTTAGAAAACTTCTTTTACCTTCTCCTGGAGGCTGGGGCAAAGGTGACTTACAGCTATTCATCCATGCAAGGAAAGCTATCTCTGCTGCAGCCCACTGGAAGAGACGGGGCCACGGCCTCTCCGATTCCCATTTGGGGACTTGCCTAAGAGTGACATAATGAATTGCTCTGACCCAGTCAGAGAAGAAAAATGCAGGTTGGATGAGATAAATTGATGCCACTCCGTCTTTCCAGCAGTCATGGTGGTGACGAACTCCTACCTTAGAGGTTTTTCTTACTCCTAAGGAAAGAGTGGTGCTTTTATGTCGCTGATGAAGGTGAAGGAATGGAGTTCTCTGAGGTGTTATGGGGAACCGTAAATGAATTGGCTGGTCCCTCGTGTCACCCATTTATTTGTCCTAAAAATTTAATGACATATCTACCATGTCCCAGGCACTGTGCTAGGTCCTGGGAATGCAATGGAAATCAATCTCAAAACATTCAGATGTACTGGGAGACACAAAAAAGTATATCAACAATTGTAATTTGCCTTTCTGATGCCTGAGCTGTTGGAATCATTTATTCTTTTTATTCATTCTTTAGATAGATAGGCAGGAAGCACAACTTTGTGCCCGCGCCCCGTACTAGTTTCTGGGAATAGAGCAGTGAATGAGACAGACAAGATTTCAAGGGAGAAAGATGTATATTAAACTACTACACAAATTCCAGACCCAAGGTAGTTACAGATGAAAATGCTACCTCTGAAGGAAAGAGTGAATGATATAATAGAAAGTGAATGGGGTGGGGAGTGATTTGATATAAAAATATCTCTCAGAAGAGGTGATATTTGAGCTGAAATTTATGGATTAGGGGAAGCCAGCCATGCAAAGAGATAAAGAGGAAGACTGTTGACAATAGTGGTGTACTGGTAAAGGTTTTACAGCGAGCTCTCTGGGGGGAAAGAAATCCCTGACTTGTAGGGTTTGCCAGTTTCCATGGTGTAAATACTCCCACAATGCCACTTAAAGTTGCCAATGTGATATCCCTGAACGCAGACTTGGGAAGAGAAAGGTGGGTCCTCATTAGCCTATGTGACCTGCCTCTACCTCGTCACCATGTGACAGTAACCTAACCAAACCCAGGGGCAAATGAGGAATGGATCCTGGCCCATGCTAAGGGACCAGGCAACCTAACTGGTGGGACCAGAGAAAGTTCTTTGGAGCTATAGGTTGGGAATCAAGGATACCACATTCACCACATATTATATGGATAGCACACCCCACCATTTAATGCAAAAGACATCATGCTTGATCACTCCTGATCTCATTTAAAAATTGAATACTCTCATACTACCCACCTATGTATTTTAAACTTAATTTAATAAGTGCAATTTAGTGTGTGTGTGTGTGTGTGTGTTTATATATGTATGGATGGATGGGTAAGGCATGGCATTAGGGGTACAAAAATGAGAAATACATAATTCCTGCCCTTGTGGAACTGAAAATCTGATAGAGAAAAGGGAAATGAAAGGAAACTAATAATTATTAAACATCTACCACTAATATTAATTAGAGAGACAAGGAAAGAGAAACACAGATAGATCACATAAACTTGTGATATAAGTGATTTTTAATAGTTTGATGACTCAACATTTTTAAAAAAACAGAATTTCTGGGTCAGATGGACCAGATGAGTGGTTGCCTTTAGTCTGGGACCGGAGAAAGGTATCTGATAAGAATTGGTCTTATTACTCTCTTGATGGTCACTTTATTTACCAATCAAGGAGGCTTCTGGAGGGACACAGGAGCTCAGCTGACAGAGTTTGGTCATTGACAGTTTCCAAAACCAATAATTTAGAACCCAAGAGATGAATTATATTGGTGAATTGTCAGTCCATAAAATGCCTCAACAATACCTAGAGACCTATGGGAGTGGATATTACCACCTTCTACTTGGCATGAAGATGCTATAATTTACAACATGAAGTTTACATAAAAGGGATTGTTCTCTCTGATTGGCATTTGGGAGATGGTCCCTGATGATAAGTGCACTTCCTTGCAGGGATGGCCAATAATCTCTCAGTGTCTGGCCTTTTCAAACCACTTTGTCAGAGACTCTACAAAGATGTATTGATTTGTCTTGTGACAACAATAAAGAGTTTGAGATCCTGGCAGGAAAACCAGAGAAGACATCCAGCAGGGTTGGAAACCTGGAACCAAAGCTTGGAAGAGAAGTCTGAGCTGGTTATGCACCCAGAAGAGATAGTTGGACCCTTGGGAGTTGGGAGGCTGATTACTCCCTTACTTCTAAGTAAAGGAAGAACAGCAGAAAAGGAAGACAATTTATAAGAATGTTGATGTTTAATTATTATTAGTTTCCTTTCATTTCCCTTTTCTCTATCAGGTTTTCAGTTCCATGAGGGCAGGAATTATGTATTTCTCATTTTTGTACTCCTAACGCCATGTTGATGTTGGGGCAGAAATAGGATCCAGAGTGGGAACTAAAAAAAGATATATTAATTTCTTAGAATCAAATGAAGAAAAAAACGTGGAAATAAAGAGTTTTGCAAAGGAGGGCATGACCAGCTTGTTCATACATAGCCAAGAAGGTATGTGATGAAGAACTGAGAAAGGTCATTAATTCAAGTGGTCAAAGTTCTCACTGATCACTTTGTGACAGCAGTTTCAGTAATGGTAATATCTGTACAGTGCTTTTCAGTTTTCAGGGAGAAAACATCTTTCTCATCCATTTCCTCATCTGGTGCTTATAGCAAATGTGATGAAGAAAGTGAGGCTCAGAAAGTAAACGGCCAATCCAGAAACTGAATCTAAGTCTTCTAACTCCAAATTTCATTGTCTTTCTGCCTGGTATCTCTCAGAAAGGAACTTTGGGGCCAAAGCTGGATTGTAAGAAAGCAGTGAGGTACAAGGATGTGGCCAAAGTCAAAGGCAGCAAGAATAGAGTACCACTTTAACAATTGGGGAGAAGAGAGGCTGGGTAGTAATTTAGGGGCTTCTTCTTCCAGGATTAAAATAATTATAAATATTTGGAGTCACTAGGAAGAAAAGATTGGGTACCAAGAGACATGGGAAAAGGTCCCATAAGGGGGAAAAGAGAAATGGGGCCAAGAACACATGTGGAGGGTCACATCGTGGCAAGGGACTTTGAGGGTGAAAAATAGAAGAAATTCTGAGCTAGAGAAAAGAGGATTTGAGGAAGACCCCATTGCTGGGTGAAGACACTATGTGATCATTTTCTGAGATTAAGAAAGGGGGAAGGGAAGCTGCCATGGGGTATTTTCCCAATGGTCTCCTGACACCCTCTTATATTCAATTCATGTCTCCTGGGGTTTGGGATGGCCCAGAGATTACTCAACCCAGAGTCACTACTTTGTGGCACTGGCTGTTCTTGTTTGCGATAAGTGTGATAAAATATAAACAGCCCTAGGCTTGCACACCCAACACCAAATACAGTTCTGGGCCTGAGAGTTCTCCTTGCTGGACATTGCACCTGCAAGTTGCACTTTTTTCTCAAACTCACTGGGATGAAATCCAGGATAAAATAACAGAATCTGAAGTGTTGGAAAGATTACTGATATAATTCTTGAACTCCCTTTATAACGACCTTACCAATTGCCCTGCTTGATCATTTCCTATGACAAGGAACTCACTACTTCTTTAGGCAGCTTGTTCCATTTTTAGACATGTCTAATGGAAAAAAAAAGTCTTCCTTATATTTGTCTTAGATCTGACCTCTGGGGAACTCAGAATACAGAAATAAATTGGCTAATTCCTACTCCCCTGGGAGTAGTTGTCAAAGATTTGAAGAGAGCCATCATGTGTCCCTACATTTTTTTTATGCTTTAGGGCAAATAAACCCAAATTCTTCCTATTATTTCTGGGCTTCTCACTATCATATTCATTCTCCCCTGGACACATCCCTGGATGCCGATGGCTGGTAGGTGCACCTCTGCTGAGCCCACCTTCTGACTCTACTTTTTCTCTTGTTCAATTTCTGGTCCTCTTGACTAGAGACTCCTTGCCTCTGGTCCCTCTTCTCTCAGTCCATCCTGAACACTGCTGTCAGACTAACCATCCTAAACATGGTTTGTTACAGGTCACTTCCCTTGTCAGAAAAACTTCAGTGATTCTCCATTTACTCTGAGATGAAGTCCAAATCTAGCATTAAATACCCTCCAAAATGAAGCATGTCAGTATGGTGGGGGAACCCAGAATTATTTTTTGGAGGGTTATAGGAACCCATTGACATCAGTGTGCAAGCTAGCGTTCTTGTAAGATGCTGCATTTGGTGCATTTCCCCAGTTTACAAGCATACCTACTCATACCACACTAAATGCTCAGCAGTTTTTAACCAAAAACATCATGACCCCCATGTCCCACCCTCCCTATTCACCTGATTTTGCCCCAAGTGACTTTTTTATTGTTTCCCCTGGATGTAAAATGTCCTCAAAGGGAAACATTTTGCCACCGTGGAAGAGGTGAAACAAAAAATGGCAGAAGCAATAAAAAGCTTCAAAATCGAAGAGTTCAAAAACTATTCTGAGCATCTTGAGAGGTTCATCAAATGAAGAGTACTTTGAAGGTGACTGAAGTTTAGACATGTAAGAATACACAATTTTTTAATAAATAAATTCTGTTTTGAGGTGGTTCTCCCGCATATTTCTCTAAGTTCTCTGTTCTGAATACTTCCCTTCAACCAGATTGACTCATTCACTTTCCCATTTATTCATCTATTTATTGGTTGAGGAAACAGTTATGGAGTATCTACTATACGTAGGGCACTGTAATAGGTTAAGAGGATAGAAAGATGATAGAGGCATTGTCTTTGGCAAGAAAGGGTTCACAGTATAATGAGAAAAAAGAACTATGTAACTATGTAAGTACATAAACAATTCAGGTTATTAAACACAGCAAAATACAATCATTAAATTTCACACAAATAACGTGCGATCGTAACAGGGAAGAAAGTGATCCACTGTGCTTGGAATGGACAGGAAAAGATTCACAGTAATGTGATGTTTAAACTGAGACTTGAAGGATAAGTAGAAATGCACATGGTTAATAAGGAAAAATATTTTAAGTAAGAGAAACAGCATCTGAAAGGTCATATTCTAGAAAGTTCAAGTTGTCTAACATTTCAATAGAATATGACTAACATTTCAGTGTGGGAAATATGAGAAGCAGCAGCAGTGAACTGGTAAATTTTAACAATCCAGCTCACTGAGGTAACGATGGGGGAACCCTGATTTTTAGCATCTGCCTATTTCTGTGGTGTAAATATTCCCATCATGGCTGATTTCAAATTTCCAATGTGCTATCACTAAACTGAGAGCTGGGAAAAAAACGTGTTCAATTGGCTCTCACAAACCAGCAGGAAGTAGATAAGGCCATAAGCAGGAAAGTCTTTTCCTTTGCTTGGGAATTGAATTTTTTGTCCTATGAAGTAATGGGGAGCCCCTGAAGGGCATTACATAGATAATGCATGACCAGCTTTGTCTTTAGAAAAGCAAGTTCAAACTGTGTATATGTATGATAGTTAGGAATGGGGTTGGAGAAGTGATCAAAATCAGGTTAGTTAGTATATTAGTTTTCAATCAAAGTCACACGTCCCACATTAAAATTACCTGGGGAGTTAAAAATAATATTAGTGCTGAGAGCTCAATCCTGGGATTCTGATTGAATCTGGTTGGGGTGGGCCTAGACTTCAGTATAGCATAAAAGCTTCTGCGATAATATTAATATACAGTTTGGGTTACAAAGCACTGAGTTAGGAAACTGTTACTCCGCAACATGTTTTCTTTTTACTCCGTGTCATATTTTGCCTTGGGAACATCTCCAGCTCCACCTCCAAACACTCTTCATTTGTCATGGTCCAATTACGATGGCCAGCCCTTCCCTTCAGACTTAGTTCTCCTTATTTCCCTCACCTGAAGTATCTTTGTACCTTCCTTTGCTTTCCAGCCTGGCCTCACTTAGGAGCCAAATAACCAGCACTGGTTTCTTGTCTTGCTGCTTGCTATGAGACAGCCCTAACCACTCCTAGTACAAAACCTGAGTACCAAATCCCCCAAATGGGATAGAAAGTTCTACTGAAAGGAGAGAAGGAAAAAAAAAAAACATTAAAAAAAAACACAAATGTCTTCATGGGTCCAGTGGCTGTGGAGATGGTAAAGAATTAATAATAATAATAATACTAATAATAATAATATAATGAGTTATAGAATCCTTACTGGGGCTACTTTCTAGAGGCTTTCCAGGCTTTTGCTTAAATCTTGCCCTTTGTACCTTGTCATCTGCCTGTTTATCTGTAGTCTCTGTCATATCCTTTATAATAAACTGGTAAACAATAACTCTGTGGAGTAGGTATTATCATCATTCCTTTTGCATATAAGAGGAAACTGATGCACAGAGAAAATAAGTAACTTCACCAAGGTCAATAGCTGGTAAGTGGCAAAACCAACCTTCAAACACATGCAGTTTGGCTCAAGGAAACCTCTTCCTAACCATTGCATTCTTCTGCCTCTTTCAAGAAATACTTACGTCTACCCAAAAGAAGACCTGGTTAATCACTGGTTATACATGGATGAAGAAAGAGAAGTCAAATTCCTGGTTGCTGATATGGACGCCTGAGAGAACAGAGGTGCTACCAATCAAAGCAGAACATTTAGGAGGAAAAGGCATCCTTCTGGTTTGTTGAGTTTGCAGTGCTATGGAAAATGACTGATAAATGGCTATGTATGTGGATCTGGAGCTCAGGAAAGAAAATCTGAATTGGAAATACTGCATAGATTTTTGTAGTTGTCAAGACTGAGGTAATAGTTAAAGCCATGGGAATGGGGACAGCTCCTACATTCACCTACATAAAGTTTGTAGATTGAGGAGAGAGGAAGGTCAATGTCAAGCCCTAGGAAGACCTGAGTTTAATGAGACCTTAGTAAAAGACATTGAGTGCAGAGTCAAAGAGCAGAAGACTCAGGGGAACTTGATACAGAGGAAACCAAGTGAGTAGGAAGAAACAAGCAAACTCTCTTTTTCTCTACTACTCTCACTCAATAGTCAGTAATTCGCTTCTGGTCATGAAAATGCATGTGTGTTTTTTATTTTTGTTTTCTTCTTCTCATACCAATTCTCTGACACCTGGATGTAGCTGGATATCCTACAACTTAACTCAATTCTGACACTATCTGCTTGGAGATAGGGCAGACTCTAAAGGTTAAGGGCTGTGTCCCACAAGACTGCCTCCCACTTCACGTTCTAGTTGCAAGTCTCAGGTTGTGACCTTTGCTTCTGACCAACCAGTTATAAATCAACATTCCTACAATCCCCCTTTTGGGTTCTATAATCTCCTAGGATGACTCACAGAACACAGAAAAACATTTATGTTTACTGGTTTATTATAAAGGATATTACAAAGGATACAGATGAAGAGGTACATAGGGCAAGATATGTGGGAAGGGGTGCAGAGCTTCCGTGCCTTCCCCCAGGGACACCATCCTCCCAGCACCTCCACGTGTTCAGTAACTGGAAGTGCTCTGAACCCTGTAATTCAGGGATTTTTATAGAGGCTTCGTGATGTAGTCATAATCTATTATTAACTCAGTCTCCAGCCTCTCTCCCCTTCCCAGAAGATGGAGAGTGAGACTGAAAGTTCCAAGCTTCTAATCCCAGCTTCGTCTTTCTGGTGACTCCCCATTCAGGAGCCTACCAAGAATCACCTCATAAAACACAAGATATTCCTCTTGCCCAGGAAATTCCAAGGGTTTTAAGAGCTCTGTTCTAGGAACTGGGGACAGAGACCAAATATATATGTTTCTTATTATATCACAATATCACACCATTGGAAAGTGGATTCATCCCTGAAGGAGAGAATTGGTCAGCAGTATCAAATACTATAGGAGGCACAGATAAATAAGGAGAAATAACTCATCACTGAACTTGAACAGAGAAGGTGATTGGGGTGCAGTAAAATAGTAAAAGTGAGTTGTGACTCATGGAATATATGGAAAGGGAAGGATACACACACACACACACACACACATGCACACCTCACCTTGAATTTATATATGTACATATATACATTTTAGAAAAAGTAGAATTTTTGATACATATATATTTGAATGTTAACCAAGAGAAACAAAATGAGCCACTTTAAAGTGGAACACAGTGATGAGGAATTGTGGGTGATTTTTTTAAAAACTGTTTTTGCTTGTTTGATAAATTGATTGTAAGGTGGGAGAGCCTTGAGAACACTTATAAATCAAAGGGAAGAAGGCAGAAAAGAGAACGAAGTTGATCCTGAGGGAATAATGGAAGGGAAAAAATGTCCAAGGGAGATGAGAATAATAAGCCTTGAACAGAAGGGTCATATGATTATAGAGATTACACGTATCCCATTGTGAATTTAGACATAGGTACAGTTCCCTCACATTTGATAGCTTCCTTGCTCTTTGTGAAGTAGAAAGCAAGAAGCTAAGAGAACAATTAAGGCAAAGTTTGGTTTGTTTGGAATGCCTGCTAAGGGAATATTGAGAGTCAAGTGTCCAAAAACCAAAGAAAAAAGTTGCAAAACAAAATTGACCGTCCAGCTCATATTGAAAACTCCAATTTTTTATATTTTTATTTTAAATATGTGGGGGTCCAATTCAGGGTTAGGTATATAAATGTTCATTATGCAGGTATCCTTGTTGATGAGGTGTGTCCCCCACCCCCTGCAGTTTTTCACTACTGCCAATCACACCCCCACCTTGTCAATTTTTCACTTGTATAAGTTCCTCATGGAGTTTCCTGATATATAAAATTTAACAAACACATCTATATTTGTAACTATATCTATTTATAT
>CAUYQG010102545.1:0-20679 GCA_963574415.1 Tarsius wallacei
CACACATGTTTATTGCAGCACTACTCACAATAGCAAAAAACATGGGACCAACCACTCTGTCCATGGAAAGTAGACTAGGTCAACATGGAAATCAAAACAGAGATTAAAAGATATCTGGAAACAAATGAAAATGAAGAAACATCTTACCAAAAACCTCTGGGATGCCATGAAATCAGTAGTAAGAGGGGAATTCATATTTCTATCAACACAGAAGAAGAAAATGGAAAGATCACAAGTTAACAGCCTAACAAATCACCTAAGAAAGCTGGAAAAGAAAGACCACCAAAATCCTAATTTCAGCAGAAGAATCCAGATCACAAAAATAAAAGCCCAAATCAGGGTCATAGAAGACAAAAAGATAATACAAAAAAATCAATGAAACAAAAAGCTGGTTCTTTGAAAGGATAAACAAGAAAAAGAGAGAAAAAACCCAAATAAACACAATCAGAAACACAAAAGATGAAGTCACAACTGACTCTGAAAAAAGACAAAAGATTATCAGAGACTACTATGTACACTTGAATGGAAAAAAACTTGAAAACTTAAAGGAAATGGAGAACTTTCTGACATCACACAACCTCCCCAGGTTGAAACAAGAAGAAATCAAGATTCTAAATAGACCAATAACAATCCAGGAAATTGACTATGTCATAAGAAAACTACCTACAAAAAAAAGCCCTAGACCAGATGGCTTTCCAGCAGAATTCTATAAAACATACAAGGAGGGACTGATACCAATCCTACTAAAAGTGTTCCAGGCAATTGAGAAAGATGGAACTCTCCCCTAATCATTTTATGAAGCTAACATCACATTGGTACCCAAGCCAGGTAAAGATCCAACAAAGAAAGAGAACTACAGGCCAATATCCTTGATGAACATAGATGCTAAAATTCTCAACAAGATCTTAGCAAACTGGATTTAACAACACATCTCAAAAATCATCCACCACAGTCAAGTAGGCTACATCCCTGGGATGCAAAGCTGGTTCAACATTCGTAAGACCATAAACTCAATTAAATATGTCAACAGACGTAAAAGCAAAAACCACATGATTATATTATTAGATAGAAAAAGCTTTTGATAAAATCTAGCACCGCTTTTTGATAAAAACCCTCAAACATCTAGGCACAGATGGAAAATACCTAAAAATAGTAAGAGCCATCTACGAGAAACCCACAACCAGCATACTGCTAAACACACAGAAACCGGAACCATTTCCCCTGAAAACTAGAACAAGACAAGGATGCCCACTCTCACTCCTCCTGTTCAACATAGTTTTGGAAGTTCTAGTTAGAGCAATCAGAGAAGAGAAGGCAATCAGGGGTATCCAAATAGGAAAAGAGGAAATCAAGTTATCCCTCTTTGCAGATGACATGATTCTATACCTCAAAAACCCAAGGGAATCTGTCAAAAACCTCCTTGAGCTAATAAAGGACTTTGGCAAAGTCTCACAGTATAAAATAAATGTGCAAAAGACAATCTCATTCCTATACACCAATAATAAACAAACAAAAACCCAAATAAAAAAAGCACAATTCCATTCACAATAGCCACAGAAAAAATGAAATACCTTGGCATCTTCCTAACCACAGACGTGAAAGAACTTTACAATGAAACTACAAAACACTGCTCAAAGAAATCAAAGATGACACAAACAAGTGGAAAACTATTCCATGCTCATGGACTGAAAGAATCAATATTGTTAAGATGCCCATTCTACCTAAGGTAATCTACAGATTCAATGCAATACCCATCAAATTACCAGCAACATTCTTCTTAGACCTAGAAACAACAATACAGGAATTCAGGAAAACATAAATAACCACGAATAGTCAAAACAATCCTCAGTAAAAAAACAAACAAACAAATAAAAACAAAGCAGGAGATATCACACTCCCAGACTTTAAACTTTATTGTAAAGCTACAATAATCAAAACAGCCTGGTATTGGTACAATAACAGGCATATAGACCAATGGCACAGAATTGAGATTAAAGAAGCAAAACTTCAATTTCTCAACCAACTCATCTTCAACAAAGCTTCCACCACCAACCACTGGGGAGAGGAGAACCTATTCAGTAAATGGTGCTGGGAAAACTGGCTGACCACGTGCAGAAGATTGAAACAGGACCCCTACCTATCCCCATACATAAAAATCAACTCTAAATGGATCAGAGACCTAAACATAAAACCCCAAACTATAAGAACCTTAGAAAATGCAGGAGACACTCTTATGGAAATTGTAACTGGCAACAGTTCCTGATCAAACCCCAAGTGCCCATGCCATAAGAGATAAGATAGACAAGTGGGACCTTATCAAACTGACAAGCTTCTGCAAAGCCAAAGAAACCATCAAGAGAACAGGGAATCAACCCACACTGGGAAAAAATATTTGCAACTGTATATCTGACAAAGGCCTAACATCCATCTAGGATCTACAAGGAACTCAAATGCGCTATAAAGAAAAGAACAAACAGCCCCATTGCAAAGTAGGCAAAAGATATGAATAGATAGTTCTCAAAGAAGACAAACAAACAGCCAACAGATACATGAAAAAATGTTCAGTCTCACTCATCATCAAAGAAATGCAAGTTAAAACTACACGGAGATACCACCTAACTCCAGTAAGAATGGCCATAATCAGTAACTCAAAAAATAACAGATGCTGGAGAGGATGTGGCAAAAAGAGAACACTTCTATACCACTGGTGGGAATGTAAAGTAGTACAGACTCTGTGGAAAACAGTGTGGCAATTCCTAAACGTTCTAAAAATCAACCTTCCATATAACCCCTCAATCCCCGTACTGGGAATATACCGAGGAAAACTCAAATCACTCGATAAAAAAGATAGCTGCACACGTATGTTTATTACAGATTTTCACAGTAGCAAGAACAATAAACCAACCATGCTGCCCATCAAAAGAGGATTGGATTTTTAAAATGTGGTACATATACACAATGGAATATTATGCAGGTATAAAGAAGAACAAAATCATGAACTTTGCAGCAACTTGGATGGACTTAGAGTCTTTAATACTGAGTGATCTTTCACAGAAACAAAGAACTGAGTATCACACGTTCTCACTCATAAGGAGACCTTGAACAACTATCATAATACTATAAGAAAAGGATTGACAGTAGCGAGAAACTGTGGGGGCATGGAAGGTCAGGGAGGTGGGACTGGCATTGGTGGGAAACTGCCTGGGGAAGTTGGGGGCACACTTCATCAACAAGGGTACCTGCACAATGAATATTTGTATATCTCACCCTGAATTGTATCCCACAATTTTAAAATAAATAATTAAGGTGGTCCAGATTTTAAAAATGTGGTACATATACATGATGGAATATTATACAACCATAAAAGACAAAATTATGAACTTCGCAGCAACTTGGATGGATTTAGAGTTTATCATCCTCAGTGATCTATCACAGAATCAAAAAGCTGAATACATGTTCACACTCATAAGTAGACCCTGAACATCTGTTATAATACTACAAGAAAGGGATTGGTAGTAGTAGGACACTGCCAGGGGAGGGAAGGGGAGGGCACATAATATCAATAAGGGTGCCTGATCCTAATTCAAGCGAAGTGAGGTCCAATGGGAGGCCCAAATTTCACCCGTACATAAACCATTTATGTACCCAATCCTGGCTTGTACCCCTGTCTTAAAAAAAAATTTTTTTTTAAAGTAAACAGGCTTCCAAATCAACTTACCTTGGGAAGATCTTGTGATTCATGGCAGCATCCTGTCCCTTAGTAAAGAATCATACATGAGCTCCCTGATTCATGCCAGGCCTACTGATACTGAAAAGGACACTAATTTATTTCTGAATCATAACGTTTTACTGATTGTCTTATGCATAGCCATTTTAGCCTGTATGTTGCAATCTGTAACATCTATATTTTACCCTCCAATAAAAAAGGGTAGTTCGAATAAAAGGAATCGCTCCTCCTTTCTCCTCAACTTTCCTGTGAAAGCCTTCCAGCTTGTAACAAACTCCGGAACATTCCCAACTTTTTGGTGTGTTTTCCCCAGTAGATCCTTACATTTGACTTCCAATAAACCTTTATCAAATTATGTCAACAGTCTTAATTTTAGTTGACACCTATAGCTGGGAGTGCCACCATCAGGAAGCACACATGAGGACTAAAGACCTGATTAGGGTGGAGAAAGAGAAAATCTGATGCTAAGTAGACAACATCCATCCCATTTGTCAAACAGCATTTTGGTCTTTCCAACATGAGAAAGTGTCTGGATGTTCATTCAGCTCCCAAGTTTATGACATCCTGTGAGTACCAGCCTGACCACAAGCTTCCTTCATACATAATACCTTCCTTATATTATCAGTTTCGTATTTCAATTCAACAAATGTTTCTTGAGATCTACTATCTCAAGACACTGTGATAAATACTAGAGATACAAAGATGAATCAGACAAAGTCCCTGAACTTGAAGAAAATGCAATTTATTGTGGGAGGCCAGCACATAAACAGATAAATATGTTACAGTGCAGGAGGTCCATGAGAGGGATGTGCACAGTTTATGATGGAAGCCAAAGAAATGGTCATTGACACAACTCAGAAATTAAGGGAAGTGTTCCTAGAGGAGATGGAATCATGGCCATGTTTTAAAGGATAATTAGGGGTTAAACAGGCAAAGAAGGTGGGAAAAGGACTGGGGAAAGGCCCTTTGAACTGAGGGAAGAGCAGGAGCTGTTCCCTGGTTAATTGAATTAAGGGTGAGTAAATTCAAGGAAGCAAGAAGCTGGAGATGAGGCAAAAGATAACAAAACTGGTAGAGGGGAAGCTGTGTGTCTAATCTACCCAGTTAAGAGGGCTGGACTGAGCTTGGTCCTCAGGTCATGAGGAGCTATTTAGGTATTAAGGGGGGTGGACAATGGGAGATGTAGACAAGACAATACTGGTAGGGATCTGAAGGTGTGGACAGATTAAAGAAGCACCTTAAATGAAGAATTTAGGCATCAGTTGGTTGGAGAAAGTGAAGAGTAGGATCCAGGATACTTACAAATGCAGGGGAAAAAATGTTTCCTCTATTCTCTTATTTCTGCAAATTAAACTAACAGAAGATAGATCAAAAGGGGGAAAAGGCATCTATGTATATAGTGAGAGGAGAAAACCCAGAAATACAATTAGCTCTGGAACTTACATGGCATTTTAACAAGGACCGATAAATTGTAGAGAAGTGACTAAAGAATGGAAAGTGGTTGGGTGGGTATGGGGGGAGCAACTAGGGGTGGTAAGTTGTGGGAAGGTGATTTGTGTGCTCCGAATAATGCTTGTCTACTCCGCTTGATACCCATAAATCAAAGGGGCAGGGAACTGGTAGAAAGAAGTTTATTTCTGAGTTCGAATCCAGGGAGCAGAGCCAGACTGGAGGTCTTTCTAAAATGGTTCTGCTCACCCTCCAGGCTTTTATAGTTCACTTTTATAGTCCAGAGTTGTCAGTACCTATACCTTAGCCACGTGACCACCAGAACATTACACAGAACTTAAGTTACATTTTACATTTGGATAGTGACATTTAGAGTAAAGAAAGCTTACAAGGCCTAAGACATCATGCATTGCAAAAGTTATGCAAATCACAAAACTTAAGATTATATTGATACTATATAGTTCAAAGAAAGGGAATAAATAGGGATTTATATCTTTGGGCATAGTCTGCTGGGAAGTCAAGGATTTCCTGAAGCTACTTACTGGGAGTGCTTAGAAGAAAAGGGGACTCTCAGGAATGTGCTCAGAAATGTGCAGGAGTGCTTGAATCCCTGCCATGCCCTTCTCTAGGGGCTGTGGCAATATGGAGGGACATTAGTGGGTCTCTGTAACATGACTAGAAAATGTATAGTAGACAAGAAGTGTATAACATTTGTTACACAGACTTAACTCAGTACCTTCTCAGATGATAAGAGTTCTCTTCTCTGATTAAGCATAATTCTCTTCCTGACATGGCAGAAGGGGCCATATTTACCAATGGCAATTTCCTTTACAAAGAAAAATGTATGCCCTGCTTTCAGGCAGACAGAGGGAAGACAGAGAGTTATTTCTGTGTCTGCTTTTTCTCAATTGCATTAAACTCAAAATAATCCTTATGTCACATTGTCATACTTGGGGTGACATACTGTCATCTCCTTCACCAGGCTCCTGTCTGTGTCCTTGGTAGATGGTGCTGTCACTAATGAAAGAAGAGAGTATGGGAAGAGAGGACAAATTTAAGTGGAAAATTATTAATTCATTTTGGGTCATGTTGATCAAATGTGCCTGTGGGATCTTCCCTAGCAAAGTATTGAAAGGAGAAAGATGAGTCTGAGCTCCAGGGAGAGATCTAAATTGGAGGCATAGGCTGGAAAGGAAAGTGCTTTCTTTTAGGTAATTCTTGAAATCTTAACATGGTTAAGATCAAAAAGGGAGTTTAATTTTCTATGGCATAAAAAGGCAATGAGGCAAATAAATAAAAAAAAAATTAAAAAATTGACCTAGGAAGGATTTAAAGGGAGAAAAATGGAAGTATTAAAGAGAGAGAGAGAGAGAGAAAAAAGAAACAGCGAGACCATAACAGCAATAATACCCCAAACTCAAAAAAAGTACTATGTATCTCACACTGTTCTAAGCATTTTGCAGATATTAACTCATTTAATACAACTCAATAATGTTGTATTTTTATAACAATCATCTTCATTTTGCAGACAAGGAGAGCCAAGATGCAAACCCAAGCAATTTTGACTGACAGTTCATCCTCTTATTTCTTTTAATAATAACTTACCAGACAATTAACAAAACACAAAATATAAATTTTTTAATGAAATTCTGGGGTGATTTACCCTCACTGGAAATCAAATAAATGTATACTGAAATGAAACAGACATCTTCATTTTAATATTTGGCATAACCACTCTATAATAATATCGTGTATTATGTAACATAATATATAACATAATACACAATATTATTATAATTATATAATCTTTATAATACAGTATTGTTGGGAAATTATTTTATGCAATAATTCACTTCTAGAAGTAAATGTAGTTTGTAAATATCTGAAATACAAAAATACTCAGTGCAATATCATTCAGAGTAGAAAAAGTTGGAAACAATCTAAGTTTCCAACAATGGAGGGATTAATAAGTATATCTTGGGACATAACATATAATACAATTACTAAAACTTTGGATATGTAATGTTTTCAATAACATGGGGAAATATTTCTGTGATAATAGTAAATTCAAAAAACAGATTGTAGTGGGAATCTGTCTGGGGAAGTGGGGGCACACCTCATCAACAGGGTATCTGCATAATGAACATTGATAAACCTATCCCTGAATTGTACCCCATATCTTTAAAACAAAAAAATTAAAAGTTAAAAAAAGAAATTCCTTTTCTCTATTAAAAAAAGCAGATTGTGAAATTATATATTTATTAAGGTTTAAACAACAAAAATAATATGCACAGAAGAAAGGCAGGAAGGATGTCAAAACATTGACAGGGTCTACTTTTAGGTGGTAAAAGTAGAGATAACTTTCTAAAAACCGTGATCCTATCTTGTAATTTCTTCATAAATATAGAAATTATTTTGTTTTTTCTCTAATATAAAGTACTAAAATACTAGAAACTATTAGAACTTTTCCCTCTAATGGAGCAGATTGGAGTTGACCAAGCCCCTGCAGAAGCACAGCAGGGCTACCAGTGCCCATCAATGGAAGACCCACTGCCAACTATTCAGCCAACACACATTTTGCACTTCCTTGCTGATCTAGGGGCATTCCACTGTGACCCTGGGCGGATAATTGTTGGCTGAGCTCTAAATTGACTGGATCACTAAGATGAAAGTCCACCTCAGGTCCTTCTTCCCAATTTGCTACTCTGCTTCACAGAGGAAACATAGAGCTGTCTCAACATTCTCAGTCCTGGGTCTCAGAAATCCCAAGCTCTGTCAGAAGTAGAAGCAGTCCATATTCCTCTATCTCCTCTCTCATTCCTTTTTTTTTTGAAGCTGGGGTCTTACTCTGCCACCCAGGCTGGAGTGCAGCGACACAATTACGACTCACCATGGCTCATAGGCTCAGGTTATCCTCCTGCCTCAGTCACCCGGGGAGCTGGGACTACAGGAGTGTGCCACCACACCCAGCTAATTTTTGGATAAATCCTTATACTATTTGTTCTCAGGAACAAGATAATAAACAAATAATTGAAATAGCACTTGAAAAAAAGAAAGAACTCAAAGGGGAAAATGGTGCTGGAAGTCATCTAGTGCCCATGGTTGTCCTTTAAGTTTGGAATTGTAAAGTTTGAAAGAACTGAGAATCATAACCTTTTTGTAGCCTAGGATTGGGGTTCTTTGCACATCTAGTCAGGGATAAACTGCTGAGATTTTGCTCTGTCCTAACCCGAAAATCAATTGACCAAATTTACCATGTATTCATTATCTATCAATAGCTCTTTGAAATTCCTCTTCTGTTTAAAGAAGCACTTCTCTTAAGGCACATCCCTGGTCACTTCGTAATTCTCTCAATTAACCAGATCCTACAACTTTGTAACCTCAAGGAGCATTCAAATAATCTGCGGACTTATCTTCAGCAGAAGCACAGCAGGGCTACCAGGGCCCATCAATGGAAAACCCACTGCCAACTATTCAGCCAATATGCATTTTGCACCTCCAGGCTCTGAATAAATTTCAAGCCTAGCTCACTATTGCCCTCTAGCCCTGGACACCATAAGCCAGGCAGTCAAGTCCTCTGGCCAGCCAGAGACTTTCCTATTCTGGCATTTGAGGGCAAATCATTCTGGGTATAAAGGAAATGGAGTCAAGGAACTCACTAGAGTTGTTCAAAAGAAGAACTGGTGTGTGTGTTCAGTGTATGAGGCAGCTTACTCAATCTCGTTTGAACTCTGGGGAGAGGTAGATGACTGGAAAGACTCCAGCTATGATCTTAGAAGGTAAGAGGTTGTCGGGGACATACTTACTCATGAAAGTCATTTCGGACAGAGGCTGCTCATGGCACATCACTGAAGGCCCACACATGTCTCTGGCCCTCAGGGACTCTGGCCTTTATGGAGGGCTTAGCCCTTTGAAGGAGAAACTCTAGACAGAGTTGTCTCTACAGTTATGGCAGCTATGCCAGATTCCCTACAGCACTGAGAGAGTAATTGAACAGGCCAGCAACATCTGATGCCAACCTCATTTTGGCTTCTGAAGACATTGCCTTGAAGAGTCAAGTCATCTTCCTGTACAAGGAGAAGCCCTTGTCACCTTCCTCAGCTGCATCTCATTTTCTTGGAACAATTTTATAATATTTAGGTATTAATTTTATAGTAGATCATTAGAATGCATTTCTTCAAAAGAATATAAGCTCCTTCCAGTTGAATGCAATTTCTTGCTTTAATTTTAAATATATGAGGGGAGATTTTTTTTTTTTTCTGTTTTATTGTTGTATTTCAAAGCTTAGAACAGTGTCCGGCATATAAGAGTACTAAAAATATTTATAGAATGAATTATTAAAAGAAGCTATTTTTCAAAAAGAAGTTACAAATATCAACAGACAGGTCACACTTTTTTTTTTACCGAGACAAAAGAATTTAATAAAATTATAGAAGTACATTTTGAGAAAAAAGTGAACCTCTGCAATGAATCGTCTAGAGGTTAGCACCAAAGTAAAATAACCAAAATATTTCAGCAAAAATTTTAGGATACTCACCAATAACTAATGCAATGAGCAGTTCAATCATAAGAAATTTGCAGAATGGTATGGGATTAGAGGTTTTTATTAGGTCTAGCAGATTCTGTGGTTGTAGAGGGACAGGTGTATTTCTTATCTCTGTGAGTATACCAACTCAGCAAGGTTTAGTGGAACCCTTCAGATGAGAGTCTCTTTGGTCACCATGCTGTCTCCTCTTGGTTCTTATTGTTATGCTGCAGGCAAATTTAACATTGTGCCTGCATCCCCACCATGATTGTCAGAAATACCTTGTGGCATCATAAACCATCATATGGTAGAACATCTGGTGCTGATTGCAGCCTAGAGAAATATACAGATGTGGTGACCAGCAACTCACATGGCAATTGCTTCAATTATTTAACCACATATGGGTAAAGTGCCTTGCGAGGTTTTCAAAATGCATTACTTGAACACCTATGTGCATATAAAGAGGGTAGCCTCATGCATGCTGGGATATCCACTGAAGCATGACACTTTTAGTCACAGAGGAAAAGATATTATCATGTGTTATACTCATCTGATTAGTAGTACATGTCAATTACATTGGTGTTTTGCCTGAAAGTCGGGATAAAATTTTATGCTTGCTGTGGAGTGGCAGACATACTTTCCCTTGGGTGACCACAGGAAAAGTGCCAAGAAATGCATTTTGATTAGTACGCTGTATTCATTCACG
Source organism: Tarsius wallacei (assembly GCA_963574415.1). NCBI lineage: Eukaryota > Metazoa > Chordata > Mammalia > Primates > Tarsiidae > Tarsius > Tarsius wallacei. Next base: position 10,408 of record CAUYQG010102545.1, read on the forward strand.
GACTTGCTTTCTAAGGCTTTCAGTTCTTTTAAGTAACTGGTATGAGGAAAATTCTGTAAAAGCCAAGGTTTTTAGAAAGTATGTTTGTTGATTCCAGAGGATAAAGTATCAGAATCAACAAAGTCACACTTGCATTTAGTAAAATAACATCTTAGATTAGTGTATTTTTGTACTGCTAATATTATTATGCTTGTCAATGTTTATCTTCAGTGATTGCATTTCTAGTTTAACCTTGAAGATAACGATGAGGATGTTTGATGCAAAGAGTTTGACAGAGGAGAAAAAGAGAATTGATGACAATCACATAAACCAGTGATTGCAAAGTTATACAAAACAATGGTAAATCTGTTTGCCAAAAAATGAACTTTCTTTAGCTCTCTCTAAAATGATAGTGATCCAATTCCTAAGATATAGGTTGAAACTTGTCATCCATTTGTTTGGCAAATATTTATTAAATGGTCATAACATGCAAGACAATGAATTCAAAGATGAAAAAACTATACTCACAAAGAGTACACAATTATGTTAAAGGTAAGGAGAAAAATTCAGAAAAAGAGAAGAATTACAGAAAAAAAAATCTCAATTATCTCACAAAACTTAGCCCTGTGGTTACCTGGTGATTTGAAAGCTCAGTCAAATAAATCTAAAATACTTTAATTCAGTTAGAAATTTACAAATATACCTTTATTCATCATTTTTTGGTGTTGAACCAATGTCCTTCCTCTGAGTATAAATTTGGGGATCACTCTCATGTTTTAAAAATTGAAAACACTTTTAAAATTAGAACTTGAAAACATTTGTAAGGAGATCCAAGTACCGAATTATTTTAGTTTTTTAAATTGCCATACTTTCCCCGACAAAATGATCTTATATTCAACATAACTTATTAAAAATATTTTAAGGGCAACCTCTTCAGTTCTTCTTCCACTGTGGGAACTTTTCTGTCCTCTTAATAAATCCTGCTTTCTAAATACATATATATTGGCAATTTATAAAGTCTTTTCAGGGAATTCTGACTGGTTTTCATAAAAACATTAAGTGTTTTGATATATATTTTTCTTCATATAATGTTTAATTTCATTTTGTAATTATTATAAAACACAACAAACATATATAGGTTTGAAAACACACACATATGACTCACACAGTCAATTAGTAGAAGCAGAAATGCAGGTGCATTCTTGAGAATAGCCTATTAGAATGCAGAGGCATTGGCTAATATGTTTTATACAAAGCATTGAGCCAGACTGCAAATTTGCTAAAATAGTCCCCCAGAAAATTAAGAATCAGAGTAGAATAAGGTCATCTTTAGAAAATTTGTCTATAAGAAAGATTTTTATATTGATAAAAGCTCTGAATAATTTGAAAATATCTCTAGTTCTTTCTAGAAAGACTCTAGAATGAAAATCAATACCATACTGCTAATGACTTTGTGAAATAACACAAGATGTAATGGTGTACCCGCAAAACAATGAAAATACTGGGATTTTCAGAGATACTACCTGTCTAACAGTAAAATATACAAATAATGAGATAATTTTACACTGCTAGAATAATGTTTTTTAAGAGAATGAAATATTTAGCTGGGCATGGTGGTACGTGCCTGTAGTTCCAGCCACCTGGAAGGCTGAGGCAAAAGGATCGCCTGAGCCCAGCAGGACAAGGCTATGGTGGCTGGGAGTGTGCCATTGCCCTCCAGCCTGGGTGACAGAGTGAGACTACAACTCAAAAAAAAAAAGAATGAAATATAACCTATCTGCTATAGCACATAAGTCTCATAATTTGAGAATATTAGAATCACAAGAAGAAATTTGTGACCAACTGAATAATGCAACATATGAGTATCTTTACTAAGACTGAGCGTGCTTCATTGTTCTGGAGACTTAAGAATCAGGATTCTGTTTCCTTCCTTTTTCTATTTCTAGCACATAGGACCATGCTTTACACGGACAGATCCTCAAGTAAAATATCAGGATAAAAGTACTAAAGGGCATGTTAGAACATGGTTGTTACTCACGTCTTCAATATTCCATTACCTTATCCTGATTTTAATAAAGACCACAAGAGACATTTACTTACTGCCTTGACCAAGTGCATAGAAGGAAATTGAACAGGAGTAGTTCAACAGCAGAGTTTTATGACATTTACAATGTTCAATGGTTCTTTGACTGAGATAGATTTTTTTTTTTACATTTAAAGAGTCTTTTATGGGAGTCTTGATGGTAAGATGATCTGCTATAACTCGTCATGCCAGATTTCTAAGATCCCAAAAGGGAAGACACTGTGTTTGAGGGGCCGAAGAAATGACCCAGAGAAGTGGACAAGACATGGGCTTTATTAGGAAACTTACAGGGAAGATAGTCCAGGAGCAGCCATAGGCAGAAAATCACTCCGGATTGTAAAAGGCACTTAGTTTATATAGCATCTTACATAGGGCAGAGTGCAAGGTTAAGCATGAAAAGGGTAGGGTTTCTAGTGTACGGGTGTAGTGTGAGGAGGTGCTTATACATATATATTGCATTTACACAAAATGTCTGTGAATTCTCTCTAGGGGTAGGATTTTTAGTATTATAATAAGCCAAAAGTGAACTAAAGGTAACCAAAAGTTTTAGGCATTGATCCAGGTGTGCTCGATCTGGTCTAAATAGGCCTGGGGGACCAACTGCCGCAAGGAAGGGTCCATGAGAACATTATTACACATAGCTGTAAGATGTGGTCAGTAGGTACAGAGAGAACACTTCACCCATGGCCTCAACATGACCTGCATGCCCAGGCGCAGAACCTGAGGGGAAGGGGACATTCTTGGTTGGCCACTCCCAGGACCCCTTCCCAAGCTCTAACCCTGTTTAGGGCCATATCCAGGGTGTGCTCGTATTGTCACTGAGTGTTGCCCTACAACCTTCTGAAACAAATAGGATACAGCTATTTGGTTCATCTATAAATTGAAACCTCTTTTTTCTTTGTTCAGTATGATAGTGGTTTGTTCCTCAAATTATTTTCTAAGTTTTCCTCATTTCTGGTGACTTGGTTTGATTTACATAGATGACATGTGTTCTGTACAAGAATACTGGTGCTGGCTTGATGGCTCATCTTTTTCCACAAGTGGCTGGACAGTGCTTCATTCAATTTAAGCCCTCAGGTTGTGGGAAGTAGAGTGGAATTGTGGCATTATTCCATCTTTAGGAACCATGGTTTGGTAGCAGAAAGATTTCAGATGTCTTTCCTGGTTTGATATCACAGCAGGATCTCATCTTAATGGAGACCCTAAATATACCTTCTAGAGACCCAACTAGGCAAATTTGGTTATCTGAGTTGGAACCAATTTATTTCATCCACACATTTTAATATTCTTAAGCATTTTCACTTTCAACTCAGCCAGCAACCATGTTTTCTTTATGGACTTACTATGTTGGATAAACAGACTTTTTCAATGTGGAGTAACTTTTAACTGATATGCCATGTTTTATAACTAAAGGACCAGTCAGGAAAACAGACATCACTCTACATCATATTTATATACATTTATATATACATAACTTTTAAGATGAGAATTGCTCACATAGGCTGAAAAGCAGCACAGAGTTTAGAAAAAACAAAAAGTCACTACAATGCCTAGAGATGGAAGGCAACGGGAAACATGTGAGCAGAAAACAAAAGCAGATGACTGCCAGAGTTGTAAGTGGGGGGCCTCTTTGCCAGGAGGTAGGAGCTTTCCAACAGGATAGAGGTACAGAGAAAGTTTTGTCATTGCAGGGACACCAAAGGAAACAGAAACAGGGGGGAAATACTTGACTCGTCTCCAACTCCCGCTCTCCCATAATCAAGACTATCTTGTAAGTCTTGGAGTCTTGGAAGGAGTAAGAGGCCTCAGAAACGTATTTCAATGTAGTAAAGAAGAGAAAAAAGGGGAAAGTAATAGATCCAGCTGTAAATGAACTGACGATGAACACACCTGCATTTTAGCAGTTCCCTAATAAGATGGGTCCAAGTCTGTAAAGGAGAATCCTCTGGGTGGTAGGAAGAAAACATGAGACCTTCTTTATTATTCATTTGTATCTAATAGAAGAAAGAAAACATTATCATTATTTAATTTTTAATAATGTTTCCATGTCAGATTGTCATATTTTATTACATAATGTGATACTTGAACATGAGAAGAATAGAACATCCAGGGTAGGTTGACTGGGTTGAAAGAGCTTACTCTTTTGTCAGCTTTTAGTATCCCCCACTGCACTACTCTGCAGTGTGTTTTACCTGAAGTATGTGGTTTATGAGTTGTAGGAGCTAATTTTTTTTTTAAAAAAGCAGGATTTATTGAGAGGACAGAAAAGCCCCCACAGTGGGAGGGGACCCAAAGGGATTGCTCTGTAGGAGCTAATTTTGACTATACTAACCAACATAAACTGGGCACTAAATTAAAAAAGATTGACAACCATATTAATAACACAAGTAACTGGGCACAGTGACTCATCCTGTAATCCCGGCACTTTGGGAGGCCGAGGAGAGAGGATTGCCTGAGTCCGGGGGTTTGAGACCAGCCTGGGCAACTTGGTGAGACCTCGTCTCTACAATAAATCACAAAAACTAGCCAGGAGTGGTGGTGTGCGTCTGTAGTTCCAGCTACTTGGAAGGCTAAGGCAGAAGGATTATCTGAGTCCAGCAGGTCGAGACTGTGATGGCCGTGAATGTGCCACTGCACTCACCTGGGCGACAAGAGTGAGACTCCAACTCAAGAAATAATAATAATAATAATAACACAAGCACAGGTAAACAATCAGATAATGGTAGTGCTATCTCTAATAAAACAGTCCTTCATCAGCCATTTTACAAGGTAAACAGTGAAGATTTAATCAGAATGGACAAGAAATTGGCCAAAGAATTGAAAATCATATAAAAGACTACATGAAATATGGATTTACTTTAATTGTGCATGAAAATAAATTTTGTACTAAGTGCATACAGTACCTTGAGAATTAACAAATGGTGGTATTATAGAGATGGAAGATTATAACCCTTACATATTTGTTTTATAAAAATTCCAATCCCTGTATAACACTTCTTACTTTGTTAGAATGTTGCTTCTGAATTTATACATATGCTTTAATATTGACTAATAAGCCCTGACTAGAGTGAGAGATTGTCAGCCTATGTTTAATAGCATTTGTGAAAAGTAGGGTTATTTTTTCTTGTGATAAGAATTATTTACTCAGAAATTTCATTCTTAACAGTACTATAATTTAGAAGAATTTTATGATAACATTGAAGCCTGAGGGTTTACTTTGAGATATTTGATTTAAAATAAACTCAGACCAATTTTTTATTAGGAACTCCATTTTCAAATTTGTCGCCGCATCAAGTCTTCCATCCTACCTTTTATTTTTCTATGTTCATTTAAATGTCTTTTGATATTATTTATAAGGATGTTGTGAACATATTTGGACTCCAAAGTTTAAAGTCATTTCCTGTGGACTGTAACTATCAATCCTCAAGCCCAATTAATGAGCAATGTAAAACTTTATTGTTTCTTTAGTAGATGTCAAAACCTGCAAAGAGTCTGAGGTTTTGCCCTACTTGAAAGCTAAAAAATTACCTTGCCAAAGTTTAATAGATGCTGGAAGAAGGCAGGAGACTATTGGTTCAGAGAGGAAAGGACTTTCTTAGTTATGGCACAGGAGGCAGTGTGAACTTCATGTTGTTATCAATTTCCTCTCAGTCCCCGAGCTCCACTGGGGTTATGTAGAAGAGTCCAGGGAAAGGTTACATATTGTGGATTTGTATCCCAGCTGAGGAACCCCAAGCTTGGGAAACAACTATTTTTTTCTGTTTTTTTTCTTTTAAAGATGTGGGGTACAATTCAGGTTAGGTATACAAATGTTCATTATGCAGGTACCCTTGTTGATGAGGTGTGACAACTATTTTTTTATAATGAACTACAAGCAAAACTGCCTGACTTTTACCCTGAAAATAGACGTTATCTTTATTTTACTCGACAACAAACAATTATTAAGACTATCAGAAAAAAATTAATGGCACCTTTTATCTTAATATTATGTAAATATTCATTTAATTGAAAGAAAGAAAAAATACAGGTCATATAATCTGTTACGCTTGTGATTTCTAAACGTAGCAAAAGGTAAATTTTAAAACTGGCAAAATATAAATATAATCTTAATAAAATGAGAGATTAAAAAGATTTAAACATAATAGAAGGATATTTTAGTTAAAATCATATTTCATGATTAAATGGGTGAGTTAATGAAAAATGTTTAATAAGTATTTTAGTGACCTTCCAAGTTATCAAAAATGTAATTTATAAAAGACTGGATAGAAACTCCTGTTTCTACTCTTATTGTAGGACAACTTCTTTGAAAAATAATAATGAATTGTTTCTTTTTGCCTTATCTTTCTCACTCTCCTCTCCCCAAATTTGAATTTACATGACACTTTTTTCACCCTTAATTTCTAGTTCCTGATCGTCAGTCTCCTCTTCCCCTTGCTTGTGACATCACAAATCTCTTTCCATGGAGAGAGCGACTTATGATGTCTTAATTAAATGCACTGTGAGGTTTGAACATTTCTAGAATAAATAATCATTCTGGAAGCTCATCTAAATACAAGGGAAAATAAAATACATTGTGCATAAATGAATAAATTGTAGGCAAAAATGGGAGATAACATATAAAGAACAAATAATACTGTGACTTTTCTGATGACTAATGTTATTCAACTATATTTATTCAACATTTATATGAACAAGAATAAATGTATTAAATATTGCTGTGTCACCTGTGGTCCCAATGAACATTTACTTCACTTATAAATTCCCAATTCATTAATGTTTCTAGGACTTGGCTTTGGAATCATCATTATTTAGTTTCTCTTTGAAAAAATTATAACAGAGTACTTTTCTTTGGCAGTGGGAGATACAGCTGCAAGTATTTAAATATAATTTCAAAAATTACATGAAGTTTTTGTTAATTAATTTGGTAAAATTCATCTCATCTGTTGAACAGATTAATTTCAAGCTTTCCATCTTAAAGTAAATATACTAGTAATAAGCAGAAAGACAGACAAAGTTTTCCTCAAGCTAGAGCATTATTAAAACCACTACTTGAGCCAACCTGTCTAATAAAGAGACAATTAAAAAAAAAACAAAAACTGGGTGAGCGTGGTGGCTCACGCCTATAATCCCAGCACTTTGAGAGACCGAGGTGAGAGTATTGCTTGAACCCACAGGTTCGAGGCCAGGCATGGTGGCACATGCTTGTAGTTCCAGCTACTTGAAATGGTGAAGCGGAAGGATTGCCTGAGCCCAGCAGGTCTAGGCTGCGGTGGCCGGGAGCATGCCACTGCACTATAGCCTGGGCAACAGAGTGAGATTCCAACTCAAAAAACAAAACAAAAACAAAACTGCATTTTTGAAAAACATTTATTTTCAATAATTTAATTCTTACAGTGTTCTTTTTTGATTGTTGTAAATAAAATGAGCATCTTTGAAATGACATATTTGCTGGAGTGCCTATTTTTCAAACTTGAGAATCCAAGAAGTTCCGAGGATTGAAATGCATTTTGTTGCTCTTTTATTAAACCTCAGCTCTGTGTATCTGTGTATGTTTGAAAGGCTCCAGATCCAAATATAATCAAGATTACCTGACTGAAGGATGGGCCAATTGTATGCAGATCCAGATTCCATCAGTGGAAAGCTAATGCCCTCCTTGTTGAACGCATATAATCATTTTGAAGTATCTTCTTTGTGTGTATGTGTGGGGTTTTTTTGGAAAATGTCAAAAAAGCAGAGTCTAATTTTATGTGCCTGGGAGTAGCTATCTAAGCTTCAGGCAATACAAACGCAGCTATTACTGGGAGTAAAAGCTCTGCATAATTAACAAACATCAACAGCCTTACAGTTCCTGTAGAATGCTGTAAGTTCCTTGCCTGAAGGCTGCTCTCATCCTAGTAAGTCTGTTTACCCTGTCCAAGATTAGATTAGTTTAATTATTATGAAAAAGACTGCTAAGATCTTACAGCCTAATTATGCAAATGTTTCTAAATGTTCACAAAAGTAATTTATTTATTTGGAGATAAATGAATCTGTTTTGTCATAAAACAGATTGCAGTCCTGGCAATGTACAAGCAGGGTTATGTAGCCTTGGGCAAATCTTTCACCACAAATATCAGTGGGATCCCTAGATTACAACATTTAAAAATACATAAATGTTTTTAGCAGGTTTTTATTGTTTTTGTAAATTATAGTAATCCCAGAAAGAACTATCACAGGTTTAATACTCACCAACCTTGTTATGAAAACATGGTTTCTCAGCAGAAGCATTTAAAAGATGCTAACAGCTAAAACATTCCTGGTAGACCTATTAAGGTACACCTGTTTTATTATGCTTCAGAGCTGATATATTCACAATACTGTTGTTTTTCTCATCTTCCTTGTACTATCATAGTTTAAGTAACTCAGAAAATACTGGAAACAGATATTAGGATATATGTAGAGATTATATTATCTGTATTAATTTTACCTATAAAAGCAGTATTATATTTGGATGAGTTAAAGCCTCTATCTGAAAATGACTTCTAGATAAGCCTCTAAAAACAATACCTTGATATATAACTTAGCTGAAGCTTTCAAACTTGGAAAAACACACTTTAATTCTACCAAGTCTTTGTGTTGTCAATATCAGTAATAGTCTTAAATAATTATGCCTAGTTAACCCAAGTGAAGTCAATTATCCATAACTTCAAACTTTGATATTAGAAAACTTTTGCATACTGTCACACAGGGGATTTTTAAAAGTAAATAAATAAAAAGAAAAAAAAAACTTTTGCAAGTTAGCAAAGTTTTAGAATCTTTATCCAAAACACATTTTCAAAGAATGGGCCAAGTAGTTGATTAGGGACTGTAGCAGATATATGTTTTTCTTTCTTGTCTGACATTTGTTATTTCTTCTTCTAGAAATAGAGCTTATTTAGCCTGGGGATAATCCACTTTCTAGGTTTGATTGAGTGGGAATAGAGTCATCTCCTTTTGCACCACAAGAATGATCACATGACCTAAGTCAAGCCAATCTCAAGGCATGCATACCTACTAGAAGATATCAAGAAGTGATGATGATGATGTTTCAACAAAGTTTTTTTTTTTCTTTTTATTTATTTACTTTTAGAAATCCCCTGTGTGATAGCATGCAAACATTTTCTAATACCAAAGTTTGAAGCTGTGGATAATTAACAATAACACGAGTTGCAACATAAAAAGCCATCATCTATTGAGTACATTCTATATGCTGGACACTGTGATCAGCTCCTTGCATGTGTAATCTCATTTAACTCTCAACTCCTTTTCCATAGAGACAGCAATGCTATTAGGATGTGAGACTTGGGCTATCAACAGCCAGGTACCCAACATATAGGGAGAAAGTGTGAAAAAGATGGATCTCTGAGGACATTACTTGAGGACACAGACAATATACCCTTGGGCTGGACTTCTCACTTGCAATTAGGAATCATAATGTTGCCAATATTGGGTTGTAAGTATCAAATTCTCAAATAGGGATTGGGTCACTAGTTATGACTGGTCATGCCGTGAGAGACTATATCCTGATCAGAGGACACAAAGTACATAAACTAGGGAAATCCTGAACTTAGAAACAGATACCAAATTTGAGCAACACACCAGAAAAGGGGAAAGTCATGTTTTAGAGTTGCTTTGTATTATATATTTTATAGTATACATGTAAGAAAAAAAAAGCAAGAGTACATATATACTAGACAGTCCACAGTGAAATGCAAAGGACTATGCTGTTTTGAAGTGCTGAGCCTCTCTTCCCACTGTTTTTGTTTGTAAACACAATTCGACTTTTATGAGGGTACCAATTCCATGGTTTTTTTTTTAGTTTTTAAATTTTATTTTAAAGATGGGGGTTACAACTCAGGATTAGATATATAAGTGGTCATCAGAGGTAAAATTTGAGCCTCACTTTGGTCCCCACTTTGCCTGCTTTGAGATCAGTAACCCTTATTGATGTTGTGTCCCCGCCATCCTCACCCTGTCAGTACTGCTACTGCCAATCCCTTTCTTATAGTATTATGGTAAATGTTCAGGGTTCGCTTATGAGTGAGGACATGTGGTACTCTGTTCTTTGTTTCTGTGATAGATCACTGAGCATGATAGACTCTAAATCCATCCAAGTTGCTGCGAAGTCCATGTTTGTCCTTCTTTATGGCTGTGTAATAGTCCATTGTGCATATGTACTGCATTTTTTTAAT
>CAUYQG010102549.1:0-36773 GCA_963574415.1 Tarsius wallacei
CCAAAGAGGCAAAGGATCCTTATAATGAGAACTACAAAACACTACTTAAAGAAACCAGACAATATGAACAAATGGAAGAACATTCCATGCTCATGAACAGGAAGAATCAATATTGTCAAGATGTCCATTCTACCCAAGGCAGTCTATAGATTCAATGCAATATCCATCAAATTAAAAACATTCTTCACAGACCTGGAAATTACAATACAGAAATTCATATGGAAACAAAACAGAACACAAGAAGCACAAACAACCCTCAGCCAAAGGAACAAAGCAGGAAGTATCAAACTTTCAAACTTTAAACTTTATTACAAGGCTACAGTAACTAGGACGACCTGGTGTTGGTACAGGAATAGGTACATAGTCGCTGGAACAGAACAGAGATTCTGAAAGTAAAAACAGTCTCTTAACCAATTAATCTTTGACAAAGCTACCAAATAACAATCACTGGAGAAATGAGACCATACTTAACAAATGGTGCTGGTGAAACTGGCTAACCTCATACAGAAGAATGAACTTGGAAGACAGTGTGGCACTTCCTAAAATAACTAAAATTTGATCTTCCATACAACCCAGCACTTCCTCTCTTGGGAATATACCTGGAGGAACACAAATGGTTCCACAAAAAATATTGGCACATGCACATTTATTGCCACACTATTCACAATAGTAAAAATATGAAACCAACCTTGCTGCCCATTGAAAATGGGCTGGATAAAAAGAAAATGTAGTACATATACATGATGGAGTATTATGCAGGAATAAAGAAGAACAAAATCATAGACTTTACAGCAAATTGGATGGAGTTGTAGACTGTCATACTAAGTGAAATATCACAGAAACAAATAACTGAATATCACGTGTTCTCACTTATAAGTGGGCCTTGAACACTAGTCACATTAACACAAGGGAGGAATTGGTGGGCTCAGGGCACTACTAGGGGAGGGAAGGAAACAGGAAGGTGAGGGGCACATGACAACACAAGGGGTGCCTGATCCGCTACCGGGGTAGCAAGGGTCAGTTAGAAGCCTAAACTTCACCTGCTTGCAGCCTACTTTATGTAGTTAACTCTCACTTGTACCTCACATCTCTATAATTAAAAAAATGAAATTTAAAAAAATCAAATAAAGTGTCAATTAATAGACTATCATATAAATGCTGGAAACAGTAAAAGTGGAACGCCAGGGTGGATAATCTGGTATTCAAATTGAAAATATTGCCACGTATAAGGGAAATACTAGAATGCTTAATTAAGACAAATAAGAGTTCCTTAATCACATAATTGACCCCTTCTTTTAAAATTTATATTTAGTAATAACAACTTACAAATAAGATTGCCAGTAAAAACGTTATCCCACAATATACTGGTTAGAAAGCAACTGTTTACAGATTTTGGTTTAATATGTAACACATGTTCAAGCAGCCACGGAACAGGTTGGCAGCTTTAGCAATGGTGCTTTATTGGGGGTGGATGTGCTATGACAAGAAAATACCACACACAGTAGCACAGGAAGTAGAGTGACACTTATTTAGAAAAAATTCTGACACATGATGGGTGGTAGGCATAAGGATGCAGCCAGCTGTCAGCATAAGAGAAAAGAAAATGTGGTCACTCTGAGTGAAAAACATTGTGTTTCTTTCATTTTATTTTTGCTCAGGAAATGGCTGTGTCAGTGCAAAATTGTAGGGTCACCCAAGAAGCCCTATTTACAGCTGAAGACATGCATGATAGAGCTGTACATAGGTCATGAACAAGGGCAGGGATGAAAACGATCTAGGCCTTGAAAAATGTGTTTGTTGGTGCATTCCTTCTGCTTGTACTGTTTGCCTTTGTCCTTTGTAAAATGTATTCTTCTTAGATTTGGTATTTATTCTCTTTGTTCCAAAAACTGTATCTCCATCTCAATGTTTCCGCCTCTTTGACTTTTTATTTTTATGCTGGATGATATTTCTCTGGTTTATCTTATCAAAATCTCTTGTGGGTTCTTTTGTTTATTTGGCAGGTATTTTTTTTAATTGTGCTAATAACAATTATTAATACGAGATCTACCTTCAACAAATGTTCAGTGTACTGTATAGAAATGCCAATATTATCTCTATTACTTACTTATCATGAATACTTGAAACTATCTGCCAGTTGAATAACAATTCCCCATTTTTCCCTTCCCCCGTGCCTGGCAGCCTCCATTCTACTACAGAGTTTGACTGTATTCGATTTCTCATAAGGGAAGAAGAATCATGCAGTATTTGTCTTTCTGTGTCTGGTTTATTTCACTCAGCATAATGTCCTCCAGGTTCACCCATGTTGTTTTCTAGTGGCAGAATTTTCTTTTTTAAGGTTGAATAATATAGAATTGCGTGTATATACCAAATTTTCTTCATCCACTCATCCATCAATGGGTCTTTAGATTGTTTTCATAGCTCAGCTATTAATGCTTCAATGAGTATAGAAATACAGATACATCTTTGACATCCTTATTTTACTTCTTTAGATATATTCCCAGAAGTGGAATTGGTGCGTCATCTGGTAGTTCTATTTTAAACTTTTGAAGGTTGTCCATACTGTTTTTCATACAGGCTTTACCTTTTTGCATGTCTACAACAGTGTACCAGGATTTCTATTTCTCCATATTCTTACTAACGCTTATTATTATCTTTTTTGTTTGTATTTGATAATAGCTATCCTAACAGATGTTTCCTTGTGATTTGGGTTTGCATTTCCTTAACAGTTAGTGATGTTGATTATGTATTTTGGAAATTAACTGCTTCTCAAACATATGACTTGCAAATATTTTCTTTCATTACGTAGGTTTCCTTTTTATTTTGTTGATTGTTTCCTTTGCTGTATAGAAGCTTTTTGCTTTTATGTAGTTCCACTTGTTTATGTTTGCATTTGTTGTTCAGAACCTATTTCTTTAATTCTTTGTCTAATGAATATTTTACTCTTTAATGCACCCCAATATGAATTTGGATTGTTTCTGTGTTTTATTCCTTCTTGATTTTTAAAAAAAATCTCAGTCACCCAGTCTTTATTTTGACTGTTCCCTAATTATGTTACTTTGCTTCTATATTTTATAGCACAAGTGGGCTTGCATGTGTCTTAAAAAAAAAAACACTCAGATATTTTCTAAAATGTGTTTCGAACTTTAGTTCAAAATGACATCATAGACTAGCTTTTTTGACACCATGCAGTCCTTCATCTGGGAAAGACCGCTGGACCAAGCATCGATGATCAGGTACCAGGTGTATCTTCTCTAATGAAGACAGTCACATTTTCCTTGTGCAGTGCAAAACCTGGAAAACAGATCTATACCATGTTCTGCTTCAACACCTTCACTGCTTCTGTCAGCCTTTATACAGCACTTTTTTTTAGTTGACTATGTCCAAAGTTGCCATGTGTTTCCAGCCATCCTATTTCTTTCCATTTATGCCAGGTACTGAGGCTTGGTTCTAAATGGATTTAGAAATTGATTTATATACACACACTTTTTTGACAAAGGACGAAGCATCAATTTTATCCTGTTCTTTTTCAGGTCAAAGGCAGGTGCCTGCCTATTGGGGAAGTGCTGCTTCTGCTTCATGGAGATAGGTAGAGGCACACAGTGAGTCAGAACGTGTCCCATCTTCTTAAAGACTCTCTAATGTCCTGTTTGAAAGGGTTAAGAATGTACAATATTTATTATAAAAATGTTATTCTCAAAACATCCATTTCTATAAAGAGCCCAGTCAATAAATATTCAAACATGAAGTCTCTTTTTTACTAATGGTTTCAGTTTTCCTTTTTTTTTTTTTTTTTTGGTGATTATTCATACACATCTCATTGGACCATTGAAACGAAATGTTAGCTATTATTAATCTGCTACTATATCTACCAGAGAGTTTTAAATAATTTTGCCAAAATGATTACATCACATTTTTACTTATGGCCTTCAAGACTGTGCTGTTTAGATCTATCAACATTGGCTTATTCATTTGAGGCAGGAACCATAATTAATATAGTATTCCCTGCTGTACTGTAAAGGACAGTAGTTTCTACATAGTAGATGATGAATTAATTTTTCAAGTTAACACGGTACTTTCTGTAGTAATTTAAAGACTTTTTGTACAGATTTTCTGTGACCAAAATTAAAATATAGAAATAAAAAGCCAAATATATATTACATATATACAAACTTTTATATACATATATGTGCATATACATACTTGTACATGCATGAAAATATGATTTGCTAAAGTGACTAAAGATAATTAATATTTGTTAAAGTGCACATTTTTTTTACTGATGTAGACATGTCTCCTAGCAAAAGCCAATATCTTTTGGATTGTATTCACCAGTCTCACTTAGTGTCAAGGTAAAAAGTGGCTATTTGGTCTATTGAAAATGAAGACAAATCAATTAATTGCATGTACTCCACCAAGGCAAATGAATGTATGGAGTCTCCTGGAATAGGCCGGTTCTCCAAAATAAGCAAGACAACTTTCCACAGATCCTTTGGGGTTACTTTAGAGATACGGTGATAATTAAGAGACTTGTCATCTACGAAATTATCAAAGACCTGCACACTGTTCATCACATTCTTTAGAGAGGAAATTCATATTTCAGTTACCACATGGGGAGTTAGTGACAGAAAAGAACCAGAACTAAATCTGCAGTTTTAAATTTAGTATTTCAAGTTTAAAAACGGGATTGAGGCTGGGTGCAGTGGCTCAAACCTGTAATCCCAGCACTTTGGGAGGCTGAGGTGAGAAGATTGAAGATTGCCTGAGCTCATGGGTTTGAGAACAGCCTGCTCAACTTGGCAAGACTTCATCTCTACAATAAATCAAAAAATTAGCCAGGTGTGGTAGCGTGTGCCTGTAGCTCCGGCTACTTGGAAGGCTGAGGTGGAAGGATCGCTGGAGCCCAGCAGGTCGACTCTGGGGTGGTTGTGAGTATGCCACTGCACTCCAGCCTGGGCGACAGAGTGAGACTCCAACTTAAAAAACAAACGAACAAACAAACAAAAACAGATTGGCTTTACCTCTCTCGCAAATCTAAATTTTCTTTTTCTGGCAAATATTCAAGCAGATACTAAAATTATCATCTTATTTGACCACTTGGTTTTGTAGTATATGTTGAAAACTTAATTAAAGGTGAGTTACATCCCCTGGGGATTCTATTTTGCCAAGTCTAAGTACCAGTATTATATATTACACCATAAAGGTACCATTATACCTCAGGCTCATATGAAGTAATAACTTCATTGAAGGTAAAAGAAACAAAAATAGCCATTATTGCCACCATAGAGTCAAAACAAACGATTTTAAATTTAGGAGATGACAGTAAAATTAAATTCATTATAACCAAGAAGAGCAGAAATTATTACTTTATACTTTTAACAAATACAAGCTCTGACAATTAAGTTCGTGAACTCCCCACCTTGTTCTTACGTTGGCAGCACTGTAAAAACAACTCAGTAAGGTTTCATACCCTTGGTATATCAGTGTCTCACAGCTGTGTTCATGTTCTAGTTGAGTGGCATTCATTATTGCTGTAGCATGTCTCTGTGTGCTGTCATGAGAATGTCGGAGCTTGAATTAGAGCAACAAACAAACATTACATTTCTTGTTAAACTTGGCACGAGTGAAAGTGAAATCAGGGACACGTTAGTCCAAGTTTATGAGGCTAATGCCATAAAGAAAACAGCAGTGTACAAATATATTAAACATTTTTCTGGGGATAGAGAAAGTATCACTGATGAGGCATGGTCAGAATGGCCGGTAATGAGCAGAACTGACAAAAACATTGCAAAAATTTGTTGAATTGTGTGTCAAAATTGTTGGCTGACTGCGAGAAGCCTAGCAGACCAAAGAAACATCGATGGAAAAGCAGGAAAATCTTAACTGAAAATCTTGGCATGAGAAGGGTGTGTGCAAAAACGTCTCCAAAGTAACTCCTGCATCACAACTATGCACCAACTCACATAGCACAGTCTGTGAGGCAGTTTTTTGCTGGTAAACAAATAACTATATTGGAACACCCTAACTGCTCACCTGATCTGGGTCCCAGTGACTCTTTCATTTATCAAAAGATAAAGCAAATATTAAAAGGAAGTCATTTTGATGGCATTCAGGACATCAAGGGTAATATGATGATAACTGATGGCCATTCCAGAAAAAGAGTACTAAAATTGCTTTGATGGGTGGATGAGGCACTGATATCAGTGAATAGCTTACCAAGGGGAGTAGTTCAAAGGTGACCAGGGTGATATTCAGCAATGAGATATATAGAACTTTTTCCAGAATGAGTTTGTGAACTTAATTGTCAGACCTCATAGATGTTTCCATATGTTGGGGCACTACCAGCTAAAAAAAAAAAAAAAAAAGTCAAAATGTCTAAAGTTTCAAGAACTTCCAAATATCATTTATTATTGTAATGTTCAAATCTCATTTTATCTTATTGTAATATTAGACATAATAAGTATAGACAAGCCGGGCTCAGTGGCTCAGCCTGTAATCCCGCGCTTTGGGAGGCTGAGGTGAGTGGATTGCCTGAGCCCGCGGGTTTGAGACCCGCCTGGGCAGGCGAGACCTCATCTCTACAATAAATTTTTAAAAAATCAGCCAGGCGTGGTAGCTCGCGCCTGTAATTCCAGCTACTTGGAAGACTGAGGCAGAAGAATCGCCAGAGCCCAGCAGGTCGAGGCTGCGGTGGCCGGGAGCGGCCACTGCCCTCCAGTCTGGGTGACAGAGTGAGACTCCAACTCAAAAAAAAAAAAAAAAGTATAGACAGTGCAGTGCATAGAAAAATACATACAAAAATTTTAAATTTTATGTTTTGGGCAATAGAGAATATTTTTCTTTACATTTTTTAGAGTTTTCACAATTTTATTCATGAATATTCTCTTAATTTTTAAATTAAGCATTATATTTAGAAAGTAAAGTAGCATGTAAGGACTGATTGGGCATTCCAAAAAAGTTTCAAAAACGACTTCATGTAAAAATCCCTAATGTTGGGAATTATAGTTTATTAATTATAGGTTATAGACTGAGATCATTAGGTGTCTGCACTTAATATATTAACTCTGATACCAGAATGCATTCTGAATTGGCTGCTGTTCGATTGTAGAGTCAGCAGGGCAAGAGATAAAATAAAAATCTGAAATAAGACAAAACACAATATGAACCACTAAGATTATTCCTGAAACCTTAATAAAATATAATTATAATTAATATTAGAGCAGATGGCATAGATATAACTTATACAAACGTATGCCATGTGTATAGTTTGTAAACTGTATATCTTTTTTTATTGTTGTTTATTTCTTAAAGTGGGCACTTCACCTTCAGAGAAAATTTGGCTGCCTGTATTAAGACCAAATTTCAAAGAAATACTTCAAGTATTGTTAGGGACAAGTCGCTACGTCAGTATTTTAGCCAATCCTGAAAGAAAATAGACACCTCATTCTTCACAGAAGGGTGTCTGAAAAAAAATGTTACTTTGTACTTTCTATCCCTAAAATTAAAAAATAGATGGTAAAGAGAAGGATTTCAAATAAAGTGATACATTTTGATGTCACCAGTTATCGATCAGCCGTATCAAAAGAGTCAAATAAATGTGCAAAACCACTTTCCTTTGCTACTGATGTCTACGGAAGACATTCTTTACCTTTAACAAACCCAAGTCCTCCATTTCTTTCATTGTGTCCAAACTTTATTTTTTTCCTTCACCCTTTGCTACTGTTGAACTGAAAGTTGTATAACAATAGCAATTGAGCAGAATAAAATTAATATCAATAAACTGAATGGAAACCTACTCTTTGTTTTTCACAACAGACTTTTTTAAAAAATCAACTATTAATGATATCAGAAGAAAGAGACCATATTTCTAATTTAATCCTACAAAGATTGAGACATATGATTCATGTTTATTTAAGGATGGTTTTTCTTTCTTTTTTTTTTTTTGGTCAATCTTCAAACTTTTCACTGTTACCACATCTTCAACATCCATAATGCTTTCCCTCTCTTATTTACATTTAAAATTCTAACCTCTATCAAATTGTACCAAGTGGATAACAACAGTGGCTTTCTAAATATTTAGATAATTCACTCTAAAGTTCATTTGCCAACAATGATAACTGCTTCATCTAAGTAGTTCTGCCAGACATAGACACTCCTGCTCTTATAAATTAAACAAAAAATTGTTTATAATGATGTGTGTAACTCCACTTATATTCTTCAAATTCATTTAAATGATTTACAGTTTTCTAGGACTATCTTTGCAAAGGCAGAAGAATGTGAATATTGCTTGGTATTTTAAGTGCTTCTACATGTTCACAAGGCAAAATCCCTAATACAATGTCAAGGATGAAATGATGCTTGGGAACGAAGCCAGGGGCACTGATGGGGATATTCGCAGCAGCAGTATTATCTCTTGTCTATGTTACTTCACACACACACAAAAACTGGGAGAGTCATAAGGAAAAATCAAGTCTGGGGTAGAATACAGGGCAGGAATTGTACAGAGACAGCAGTCATGTACAATTACCTGTAAATGTTTTAAAAAACTGAAACTATAGCTTGTTAATTATGACAGATTGTCTCTAGTATCAGCATGACAGTTTCAGAATATCCTGTGACATATATTAAAATTACTTTATTTACATAGAATATGGTTTTATGTGGTTTTAATGTCATGATCAAATTATGTCATTGGTGAATGTAAACATTTCTTTTAAGAAATAAAAAATGCTATGCATGTTGGTAGTCAGGGAAATCTTCGGGATGAATGAAAAGTGAGAGCAAAAAGATAAAAGTAATCAAGTAACTCAAAGATTTTAATCTAGATTCCATGCACTTCTTAAGGACCTATAGCTGGACTCTAGATCAATAGGGTGTAGATGAATGATGCTGTCCTCCCCTCTGCCAACCAAAGATGTCCATGTCCCAATCTTGGGAACTTGCGAATATGTTGTTACATAGCAAAAGAGATTTTGTAGGTGTGATTAAGGATACAGACTTTAATGTGGATTATTCCAATGGGTCCAATATCATCATATGAACTCTTAAAAATGGAACAGGAGGGCTGTTAAGTGTGTCAGAAAGATGGGAGTATCAGAAAGATTTGTGGCCCTGTTCCTGATTCTGAGATATAAGGGAAATAAGTGAATAGATCAGAAAGATCCCTACAGGAGCAGAGAGAGTGGTCCAACTGACAGCTAGCAAGGAAACAAAGCCAGTCTGGCAATTGCACGCCAACACTTGAATAAGTTAAAAAAAAAAAAAGTGGATACTCCTGAGGGCCTATAGAAGGGAACGCAATTTTTCTCTCACCTTGGTTTTGTCCAGCGAGACATATACTGGACTTCTACCTCCAGAACTGTAAAGTCATAAATTTGTGTTATTTTAAGCCACTAAATTTGTGGTGATTTGTTACGACAGAAATACAAAACCAACACACTAGGGTTTCCTAAAATTGCATGCAATGTTTTATAAATTTGTATATCATCATTTCTCTGAAGAATGAGACCATATATTTTATCAGTCTTTTAAGAGTCAATCACAAACAAAATCATGAACCGCTGAACTCTATTATCTTTTCCAATATTATAGCACTAAAAATATCCTCATGCACCATGAAAGCAGAACATTTTTCATTTTATACATTCAACTGAGGGAAATATGTTTTTTGACAAATAACCAGATACAAGAACACTCTGTGTATCGATCTCTTCTCTTTAGCTTTGCCCTCTGTACCTCTAAGCCGGGTGATCAGCTTTCATTTACTATGTGTCCTACTCAGGGTGGATTGTGAGTTTCTAGAAGACAGGATCTTCGTTTTTTCTTTTTAACTCTTCAGAAGCACAGTGCCTTGCAATGGTAAGTTCTAGGGGGAAAAAAATCATATAATTGAATAAAAAAGATAAGTCTCTATTTCAAGATGGCTACCTAGACTGCATACCATTTGTGATTCTGTCTGGAGCTGTGATACAGTCTTTATATTAATTTATTCTTCACATGTCTAAGTCATTGTGTTCTCTATAAAAGGGAGGTTCCCAGGTTTTGTGGGGTGAAACAAATCTTAGTACCCTCAAATTAATTTATAAGATGAGAGCCTGGATCATGAGGAAATTATTGGTATAAAAGCTTTGACATTTCTCACTAACCACTTTGGCTCTCTATGGAGTGTTTTCTATTTTAGTATGTCCCAAATCCACACAGGCTTCCATGGAGCACAGCTTAATATTCAGAAATAAGATCAGAAGTTTGTTAACAAACTATCTTGGACCAAACTTTATTTGAATAAGTCATAAAATTCACAAATAGAAATCCTAGGGGATAAAGGAAGACATTAAAAGCTAAAAAGGAGAAAAGGGAGGGAGGTGAGAATGTGATAGTCTCATCTTTGTTATTAAGTTGTTTTAGAATACTTGATATTATAAAATGATTGAGTGCTGACAAATAACAGACCATAAGAAGAGGTTGCTGAGAATGAACATGCACGTGTCATACTGCTTCACGTTCAGTCTTATTTACATATTGTCATAGGATATCAGGAATTAATGAAGCTTTAATAAAACATACAGAGATTTCTCAGTACATCGGTGCACTGAGAATCCAGACAGATGGAAAATTAGGAAAAAGCTTAGGGCAGTTTGAAACATGGTGAAAAAAAATAAGAAAACAAGATTCAACTTGAAAAGATGTGAAGGAGCATCTCTGTAGAAAAATAATCACAAACAGATATTCAGTGGAAGGGAGACAATTGGAAAGTACTCAAATCAAACCAAATGGGACAGTAAATTAGATGAAACTGAAGTGCTGTGGCGATTCAGTGGAAAAAAACTAAAAATGCTCTTGGTGTCTTCATCATGTTACCAAGCGAGAAAGTACACCTGAACTAGAATTCACTTTGAGATGGTGTTCTTTTTCTGTTTAAGAACTCAGAGAAGCTAAAAGAGGTTAAAAAAGAATAGCAAATACAATTAAGTCTAGAAGGATTGATTAATATAGTGAAAGGAAAGAAAGAAAGTATGCACTCCTTGGTTAAATACTCCTAGAGAGAACATAATTGTCAAAAGTCTTTTAAAGATTTACATACTGAGTCAACAGAGGGTGATTTAGTTCAGTAAAAGGGAATCTAAGCAGAAACACGGTGAGATGAATGCAACTCTAATGCTGAAAACACTTTTCTAATTTTGTTAATACCAAAATCTAAAGTGTTCCAAATGGTACTGGACTCAAAGTTCTGCTTAAGTTTGTTGCTGTTTTTCGTGTTTCCAACCCATTTTGAGACTTACATTAAATGAACCACGGACACAGCTTTTGGAAAAATTTGTGTACCCATGTCATTTCTTTCTAACAGACTATCACTAGCTTTGTGAGGCTCCATCTTCACAGTATATAATAAATTTGATATGTTGTAGGGCGTGGCTTCCTGCTTTGTTTTTCTTCTTCAAAAATACTTGGTTATTTTTTCTCTTTATATTCTGTGCACTTACTGATTTCAATGGATTAAACTATATTAGTTTGCTTGAGTTGCAATAGTAAAATACCATAAACTGAATGGCTTAAATAACAGAAATTTATTTTCTCATAGTCTGGGAGGCTAGAAGTTCATAATCAAGGTTTTAGCTGATTTGGCTTGTGGTAATGGCTCTCTTCCTGGCTTGCAGATGGTCAACCTCGTGCCATTTCCTCACATAGCACATGTGGAGAAAGAGAAATCTCTGGGGTCTATGGACCAGGGCCCCAACTATACAGTTATACAGTTAGTGTCAATTACTTCCTTCGTGTGCCATCTTTAATACAGTCACACTGAGGATTAGAGATTCAATATATGAATTTGGGGGATGGAGTACAAACATTCATTCTATAGCTACTATCAAAAAAAGGATAATGAAATACATATCTCTTTGTCTGACCCCACCTGAGCAATATTTTTATTTGAAGCCAACATATATAAAATGGACTAACGAGTTCCTGCAGTTTTGTTTTCATCATATTTATAAATTGTATGCTATCAACCTAAAAATAACAAGTAATTTATTTTATTCTTATTTTCTGTTAAACCCAAACTTCGATTTTTCCTAAAACAATAACT
Source organism: Tarsius wallacei (assembly GCA_963574415.1). NCBI lineage: Eukaryota > Metazoa > Chordata > Mammalia > Primates > Tarsiidae > Tarsius > Tarsius wallacei. Next base: position 12,083 of record CAUYQG010102549.1, read on the forward strand.
TTAATGAGGTTGTGTTTCTTGATTTTCTAAGTATCATCCATAGGCCTTCAGAGCAATATTCCTGAATTACCATGTATCATTTTATTTAATAAATATTTGTTAAGACCTGTGTTAGGTAGGCTGGGAGATACAGTTTCTTGGACACATTAGTTCACAACTTTTTGGTATGAATGCATGACTAAAGATGAATTATAATTAATAACAGAATTTTCCAAGATGTGTTGTCATTTACATCACTACAGGAAAAAAAAGAGAAAATAGGAATGTAGGAGAAACCCAGGGACATAAAATAATTCAAAGACTTCTTTAATAATTGTAGCACTAGAAATATTATGATCTGGTACTTTCTGAGCCAAAGTAACACAACTAAGAAGAAGAAAAGGACTCTACCAGTGATTGCTACTGACAGATACCAAGCCAGGACACCAAGAGGAAATAATTAGAGGTATACCGGTCATTTCTTCTTCTATGGCTTCCTCTTTAACTAGCCCTCATTCCACTGAAAACAAAAGCATAAAACAGCCAGCAAAAATGTGCTAGAATCATTGTAGATAGACACTACTGCCTCTGGTTCAGAGAGCCCCACAGGGGACTATGGCCAGTGTAATGAGGCAGGAGAGGCCCCACAACAGAGGGGCCACATGAGGCCAAGTTAGGAGGTAGTAAAAGTAGACCCCCTCCAAAGAAAGACATGTTCAGTAACCCTGTCTGAGTGTGTCAACCTATGTTCTTGGATTCTATTCATATATCTGCTTGAAATCCAAACTTCTTCCTCCAAGTTTCCTATTTTCTAAACTGTGATTTTTTTTTTTTACAAGAGGTGCTTCCTTTCTAAACACACACACACACACATACATAGCTACAAGGGGAAATAGCATTTAGTGACTGCATTCTGAATATTACAAACATATGTAACATCTGTGTACCTTTATCTTCCCTCTGGCAATTAATCAGAGGTGGATTCTAAGTATACTTTGGCTGAGGCTAACTTCTAAGCATATTTTGAAAGCATTAGGCTTCTCCTTTCTGATCTCCAACAGTGTCCATACATGTACCTTTCTTCATTCAAGGATGGCCAAACAGAAATTCAGACAACAATGCCCTAAGGACTCAAAATGAAGAATGAAGTCATAGAAGCTGTCAGTTCCAATGAACTGGACAAGATAAGAGAAGGGAATAAATAGAAACTAGAAAATCTCACTTAAAATTCTATGGCACCCTTGAGACATACAAAATAAACACAAGTTGTTAAAAACACACATTACTTAGAGTTAACATTTATCATATATAAAAGGTTATTTATAAACCCAAAAGAAAAGCCTGAAAACCTTAGCAAGAGAGTAGAAAGAGCATTTGAATAGGCAATTTCTAGAAAAAGAGACAACTGGCCATTAAGCATTTGATCATAACTTTAATTTCACTGATAATTGAATGAAAAATAAATTTTTCATGAGACTTTCATAAGACTACTCAAAATGTGGTTTATACTTTATTTGGATAATTGCACATTTAAATATATTAATTACATTTTAATAAATCAAGGGTAGTATCTGTAAAATCAGGTAGCTGGAAAGTAGAATGAAACTATACAAACAAAAATAAATTGTAAACATGTATTTAAAAAATTACCAATATAAATGTACAGCAGTGCTTGAACTTACCTGTTATGGAAGCCCTTCTATAATTTAGCAGATTTGGCAGGTTTGTTACATTCTTTTGATCTTTCCAGCATTACATGGAAAGCAAGTAAATTATCCTTGGCTCAGAGACAGCAACTATTGGTGACTGATCAGTCATTATTGGTCTCTGGTTCTCAACACCACCTAGCAAAAACTTAGCTTGCAGTCCTCAGAGAAAGTCCACAAGACTTAAATTCCTAATGTGAAGGTGTTTGAAGACCAAGCACTTAAGGTTCCAGAATGTTCTCATGATTTAGAAGGTTTATGAAGGTTTTGTGGTTCTCCTTGTAGAGAGCTTTCACCTCCTTGGTAAAATACATTCCTAGGTATTTTAGCTTTTGGCTGCTATTGTAAATGGAATTGAGTTCTTGATTTGATTCTCAGTTTGGTTGCTATTGGTATACAGCGGTCCTACTGATTTGTGTGTGTTGATTTTGTTTCTAAGTCTTTACTGAATTCATGTATCAAGTCCATGAGTCTTTGGAGGAGTCTTTATCTGTAAATATAAGTTTATATTGTTGGCATACAGAGATAGTTTGATTTCTTTTTTCCCAATTTGGATACCCTTTATTGCTGTCTCTTACCTGATTGCATTGGCTAGGACTTCTAGTACTGTGTTGAACAGGAGTAGTGAAAGTAGGCATCCTTGCCATCTTCTGAAGGAGAATGTGCTCAACTTTACCCCATTCAGGATGACATTGACTGAGGGCTTGTGGTACATGGCTTGTACTATTTTGAAGAAAGTTCCTTCTATGCCTATTTTGATGAAGGTTTTTATCATAATATGATGCTGTATTTTATCAAATTATTTTTCTGTATCTATTGATATGAATGCATGATTTTTGTTTTTAATGCTGTTCATGTGCTTGATCCATGTTTATTGACTTGGGTATTTTGAACCATCCTTGCATCCTGGGATAAAACCTCTTGATAATGGTGGATTATTATTTTTTTTAATGTGCTGTTAAATTTGGTTTGCTAGCATTTTTTTTAAGAATTTTTACATCTATGTTCATCAGGGTTATTGGTCTCCAGTTTTGTTGTTGTTGTTTTATTAGGGTGATTCTTGCTTCATAGAATGAGTTAGAGAGAATTCCCCTTTTTTCAAGCTTATGAGATAGTTTCAGTAAAATTGATACCAATTCTTTTTTGAAAGTCTTTTCTTTCCAACCTGCTTGGAAGGGGACAGCACTCAAGGGATAACTCCACAGCAGCAGGCAGTTCTTGCAAGGGTGGACTACCTGAAAACACCTGAGGCCCTGAGGATGGCTGCACTCTGACATTCAGGTACAGGTTGCCTGAGACCAAGGCAGAGCTGAATGGAACTCATTGTGAGTCAGTCAGGTCTTGAACTTTTTTTTGTTGGGAGACTTTTAATTACTGTTTCAATCTCATTACTCGTTATTGGTCTATTCAGGGTTTCTATTCCTGATTCAAGGTTGGAGGTTGTGTGTTTCTAAGAATTTAGTTTTTCCTCCAGATTGTGTAGTTTGTTTGCATAGAGGTGTCCATAATAATCTTGAATGATCTTTTGTATTTCCATGGTATCAATTGTCCTGCCTCCATTTTTATTTCTGATTAGTTAATTTGAATCTTTTCTCTTCATTTCTTAATAATCAAGCTAGTAATCTATCAATTTTGTTTATCATTTTAAAGAACAAGATTTTTGTTTCTTTGATCCTTTGTTTTTGTTTGTTTCAATTTTATTTAGCTCTGCCTTCCCTTCGTTATTTCTTTTCTTCTCCTAGCTTTGTGTTTAATTTGTTCATGCTTTTCTAATTCCTTGAGGTGTGATGATGGTGTGTCAATATGTGATCTTTCAGTCTTTTAATGTAGACCTTAAGCACTATTAATTTCCTCTGAGTACAGTTTTGTCTGTGTTTCAGAGATTTTGATAACTTTTATAGTTATTGCCATTCATTTCAAGGAATTTTTAAATTTTCATCTTGATTTCATTGTTGGCCCAAAGATCATTGAGTAGCAGATTGTTTAATTTCCATGAAATTGCTTGATTTTGAGAGTTCTTCTTGGAATTGATTTCTAGCTTTATTCCACTGTGGTCTGAGAAGGTGCTTGATATAATTTCAGTGTTTTAAATTTATCAAGACATGATTTGTGCCTAATATATGATCCATCTTGGAGAATGATCCATTTACTAATTTTTTTTAAAAAAGTATTTTCTGTAGTTGGGAGGATTCGAATGTTCTGTAGATATCTATTAGATCCATTTGCTCTGGGTCCAGTTTAACTCCAATGTTTCTTTGTTGACTTTTTGCCTTAATGATCAGTCTATTGATGTGAGTGGAGTGTTGAAGTCTCCCACTATTGCTATATTGCTCTTTTCTTTCCAGCCTGCTTGGAAGAGGACAGCACTCAAGGGATAACGCCACAGCAGCAGGCAGCTTTTGAAAGGGTGGGCTACCTGAAAATACCTAAGGCCCTGAGGATGGCTACACTCTGACATTCAGGTACATATTGCCTGAGGCCAAGACTGAGCTGGATGGAGCTCATTGTCATATCAACCTTACTCTTCATGTAAACTTTTCTATGTCTTCCCCTGACAACAACATTACTCCAGTGGCCTGGGACACCTTTCTAATTCCCACTAGGGTAGCCAAGATGCACACTGGTGGGGTACTTCTGCTTCTTTCACCGGTATTTCTCCCAAAGGTTCAAGTCAGACAGAGAACCTGAGAAATCCCCTGAGCTGGGCACTTACTTGGAACAACACTCACCAAGGAGAAACTCTCAGCCATCAACACAGCTGGCTTTCTCCCACAAGTGCCACCTTCTGGCCAGAGGTCAACTGTATAGCTCACCATGTTGGATATACTTCAGCTTAGAGGAAGACTAGATCCCAAGCCCCGATTAAAACCACTTTCCAAGCCACTGCAGCCATTCAGGATAACATGCAGGTACCCAACACAGGAGCATCACAGCTGGCAACTGAGAAACTTACCACATCAAGGCTATATATAACCAAGGGAACACTACAGTGGCTAGGTCAGCCCCGTGTCAACCTCAAACAAGAAGAAATAGTCTACTGAAGTGATAAGGAACCAGAAAAGTAATTCTGACAATATGAAAAAACAGGATTCTCCAACACCCCCCAAAGACCACACTAACTCTTCAGCAAGGAGTCCTAACCAAAATTAAATATTTGAAATTTCAGATATAGAATTCAAAAGGTTGATAATTAAATTGATCTGTGAACTTCAGGAGAAAACTGAAAACCACATAAAGAAATTTAAAAAACAATTCAAGACATGAATAAAAAATTATCCAAAGTGATAGAGGCCTTCAAAGGAAAAAAAAAAAGAAGAAGAAGAAAGAGTAAAACAAGTTGAAATTCTAACAGTGAAAGAATCATTCAGAAAAGTACAAGATGCAGTAGAAAGTTTTAATAGTATACTAGAAAAAGTAGAAGAAAGGACCTCAGAACATGAAGACAAGACTTTGGAATTAACCCAATCAGACAATAACAAAGAAAAAAAGAAGAGAATGGAGCAAAGTCTCCAAGAAATGTGAGACTGCATAAAATGCCCACACCTAAAAATTATAGCTGCTTCTGAGGAAGAAGAGAAAGCAACAGGTTTTGAAAGCCTATTTGAGGAAATAATGGAGAAAAAATTTCCCTGGCCTTGTCAGAGATCTAAACATGCAGATACAAAAGAAATCCCCAGAAGACTGATGTAAAAAGGTTATCTTCAAGGCATACAATCATCCTGTTATGCAAAGTCAATGTGAAGGAAAAAAATTTAAGGGCAGTGGGACAAAAGCATCAAATAACTTACAAAGGTAAACCTATCAGACTAACAGCAGACCTCTGAGAAGAAACTCTACAAGTCAGAAGGGATTGGGGTCTTGTCTTCAATCTTCTCAAAAAGAATAACAGTCAGCCAAGGATTTTGTATCCCACAAAGTTAAGACTCATAAATGAAGGAAAAATAAAGTCCTTTGCAGACAAGCAAACACTGAAGAAATCTGTCACCACTAGTCAGACTCTACAAGAAAAACTCAAAGAAGTTCTAAATACTGAAACAAAAGGTCAAAATACATAAGTAGAAAAGTTGTATAAATCATAAAGTTTACAAGTCTTATAGAGCACCAACAAATACAGAAAATAAATAAATAAAGCAACAGATAACAACCAGTATTATGAATGGAATAGTGCCTTATGTATCATTATTAACTCTGAACATAAAAGTTCTCAATGTCCCACCCAAAATATATAGACAGGCAGAATGGATAAAAATACACAGCCCAAATAACTGCTGCCTTTAAGAGACACACTTAACTTACAAAGACTCCTAAAAACTAAGGTAAAGGGGTGGGGAAAAATATTCCATGCAAATGGAAAATGAAAATAAGTAGGAGTAGCCATTCTTAGATAAAACGGACTTTAAGTTAATGACAGTATATAAAAGATAAATATGGCTATTACATAATGATAAAGGGATCAATCTAATGAGAAGACATAACAATTTTAAATATATATGCACCTAATGCCAGAAACATCAGTTTTATAAAATAAATCCTACTAAACCTAAAAAAAAGATAGACAGCTATATAATAGTGGGAGACTCCAACACTCCACACAAGCAATAGACAGATCATCAATGCAGAAAGTCAACAAAGAAACAGTGGAGTTAAACCGTACTCTAGAGCAAATGGAAGTAATAGATATCTACAGAATATTCCATCCCAAACTACAGAATGTAGATTTTTCTCATCAGCACATGGAACATTCTTCAAGATAGACCATATGATAGGCTACTAATCAAGTCTCAATAAACTCAAAAAAATCAAAATTATATCAAGCACCTTCTCAGACCACTGTGGAACAAAACTAGAAATTAACTCCAAGAAAAAGTCAAGAAACCAAACATAACAATGGAAGTTAATGAATGATCCTTAGGTCAACAATGAGATCAAGATAGGAATTTTAAAAGTTCTTGAAATAAATGACAACATAAAACCTCTGGGATGCAGCCAAAGCTGTGCTCAGAGGAAAATTTATTGGGCTTAAACCCTATTAAGAAGACTGAAAGATTGCATATCAACAATGTAACATCACACCTCAAGGAACTAGAAAATCATAAACCAACCCAACTAAAAGCTACAGAAGAAAAGAAAGAACAAATATTAGAGCAGAACTAAATGAAATTGAAATTTTAAAAAAGGATCAATAAAACAAAAGTTAATTCTTTGAAAAGATAAACAAAATTTATAGGCCACTAGTTAGATTAATTAAGAAATGAAGAGAGAAGACTCAAATTAACACAATCAAAAATAAAAATGGACACATTACAATTGATAATGCAGAAGTTCAAAATATCATTTGAGACTGTTATGAACAACACCATGCAAACAAAATAGAAAATCTAGAGGAAATGTATAAAGTCTTGGAAACATACAACCCCGAACCTTGAATCTAAAGGAAATAGAAACTCTGACCAGATTAATAACATGTAGTGAGATTGAAACAGTAATTAGAAATCTCTCACCAAAGAATAATCTGGGACCTAGTGGACTCACAACTAAATTCTACCAGACCTTCAAAGAAGAACTGATACCAATTTTCCACAAGTTTTCCACAAGATTAAAGAGAGGGAAATCCTCCTTAACTCATTCTGTAAGATCAGTATAACTCTCCTATCAAATCCAGGAAAATATACAACAACAAAAAATAACCACAGACCAATATCCTTTATGAACATAGAGGCAAAAATTCTCAACAAAATATTAGCAAGCTGAATTCAGCAGCACATTAAATGCTACTTCTTCTTCTTCTACTACTACTACTACTACTACTACTACTACTATTACTATTAATAATAATATACCACCGTGGGTTTTATCTCCAGGATGAAAGGGTGGTTCAACATATACAAGTCAATAAACATGATCCACTACATAAATAGAATTAAAAATAAAAATCTTATGATCATTTCAATAGACACAGAAAAAAGCATTTGATAAAACCCCACATCCCTTCATGATAAAAACCCTCAGCAAAATTGGCATGGAGGAAACATTCCTCAAGATAATAAAAGCCTATACAACAAACACACAGTCAATATCATCCTGAATGAAGAAAAATCAAATGCATTCCCCCTCAGAACTGGAACAAGGCAAGGATGCCCACTTTCACCACTGTTAGTCCACATAGTACTGGAAGTACTAGCCATCGTAATCAGGTAAGAAAAAAAAAATAAAGAGTATCCAAATTGGGGGAAAAAAAATCAAACTACCATTGTATGCCAATGATATGATCCTATACCTAAATAATTCTAAAGTTTTCTCTAAAAGACTCATGGACTTGATAAATGAATTCAGTAAAGTTTCAGGATACAAAATCAACACACACAAATTAGTAGCACTGCTATACACCAATAGCAACCAAGCTGAGATTCAAATCAAGAACTCAATTCCTTTTACAATAGCAACCAAAAAGCTAAAATACCTAAGAATGTATTTAACCAAGGAAATGAAAGATCTCTACAAGGAGAACTACAAAACTCTGATGAAAGAAACTATAATGAATACAAACAAATGGGAAAACATTTCATGCTCATGGATTGGAAGATTCAACATTGTTAAAATGATTATATTACCCAAAGTAATTTACAGAATCAAACTACTAACGTTATTTTTCACAGAATTAGAGAAAAAAATCCTGGAATTCAAGTGGAACAAAAATTAGCAAGAATAGCTAAAGCAATCCTAAGCAAAGAGAACAAAGCTGGAACGTCACATTACCTGACTTCAAATTATACTGTAAGGCTGTAGTAACCAAACAACTTGGTACTGGTATAAGATCAGACATGTGGACTAATGGAGCAAAATAGAGAATACAAAAACAAACCCAAATATCTACAACCAACTGATCTTGACAGAGCAGACAAAAGCATAAACTTGGAAAAGGACACCCTATTTAACAAATGGTTCTGGGAAAATTGGATAAGTACATGCAGAAACATGAAACTTGATCCCTCTCTCCATATACAAAAATTAACTCAAGATGGATTAAAGACTTAAATGTCAGGCCTGAAATCATTAAAATAGGTTAGCAAAATAGGCATAGAGGGAACATTCCTTAAAATAATAAAAGCACAAAAAACAAACCCAATGTTATCTTGTAAAAAGAAAAGTTGAATGCATTCCCCCTCAGAACTAAAACAAGACAAGGACATCCTCTTTCACCACTCTTATTTCATATAGTACTGGAAGTCCTCGCTATAGCAATCAGGCAAGAAAAAGAAATAAAAACATATCCAAATTGGAAAGGAAGAAATCAAACTATCTCTGTATGCTGATGATATAATCCTAAAGAATCCTAGAGGCCCCTCCAAAAGGCTCCCAGACTTGATAAATGAATAAAATCTACGAAAATCTCTTCTGGGCATTGGCCTAGACAAACAGTTTATGCCTAGAACCCCAAATCAAATACAAGAAAAACAAACAAAAAGAGAAACTTAATTAAACTAAGCAGCTTCTGCATAGCAGTAGAAATAATCAATAGAGCAAGCAGGCAACCTACAGAATGGGAGAAGATATTCATAAACTATATATCTGACAAAGGACTAACATTCAGAATCTACAAAGAACTCAAACACATCAGCAAGAAAAAAACAGATAACCTCCTCTCCGAAGTGGGTAAATAACATGAACAATCTCTCAAAAGAAGATATACAAATAGCCAAGAAACATATTTTAAAATGCTCAATATCACTTACCATCAGGGATGTACAAATTCAAACCACAATAAGATACCACTTTACACCAGTCACAATGGTAATTTTTGGAAAATTAAAAGAAAAAAAAGGATTTTGGTGTGATTGTGGAGAAACAGGTACACTTAGACTCTGTTGGTGGGAGTGTAAATTAGTACAACCTCTATGGAAAGTCATATGGAGATTTCTCAAAGAACCAAAAGTGGATCTACCATTTGATTCAGCAATCCCCCTATTAGGCTTCTACCCAAAAGAACAGAGATCATTGTAAAAAAGATATATTCACCTGCACGTTTATCATAGCACAATTCACAATTGAATCAACTTAAATGCCCATCAACTGATTGGTGGATAATGAAAATGTGCTATATACTGTAGAATACACCTCAGCTATCAAAAAGAAGGAAATAATGTCTTTTGAAACTTGGGTGGAATTGAACACCATCCTAAGCAAACTAACTCAAGAACAGAAAATTAAACATTACATTGTCTCACTTATAAGCAGAAGCTAAAATAAGGATATGCAAAGACATAGAGAATAGTATTATAAAATGGACACTGGAGTCTCAAAAAGGGTTAGGTGGGAAGGGGTCACCAAAAAAAATCACCTGTTGGGTATAATTTGCACAGGGGGAGGTGGTGGGTATTCTTAAAAGCCCAGAACAAAAACTGTTTGTAACCCCCAAATGTATTAAAATTAAAAAAATAAAAAGCTTGGAGCTCTGGTGTGGGTACATATATACTTAAAATTGTTACATATCTTCTCACCATATTGATCCCTTTATCATTGTATAATAACCTCATTTATTTTTTGTTTTTTTTCCACTACTGTTAAAGTCTATTTAATCTGATATGAGAATGACTACTCCTGCTCATTTTTTGTTTCTGTTTGCTTGGAATATTTTTGTCTATTCCTTTAACTCGAGTCTATGGGAGTTTTTTGTGTGTTAAATGAAGTGAGTCTCTTGAAGGCAGTAGATATTTTAGTTTTGTTTGGTCTTTTTGTTTGTTTGTTTTTTAGTTATTCTGCCAATCTTGCTGATTTGTTTGGTCTTTGGGGAAAGTTAAAAAAAAAAAAAACTCTTTTTTTCATACTGTCAGGATTATTTTTCTGGTTATTTCTCATCGAGTAGATAATTTCTTTGTATTATTGTTAAGTTTGTTTTTTATTCAATTTTTTTGTCCTTTTTTCCCCTTAAAGATGTAACTTTAATGTATTTACTTTATGCTCATCTAGCTTCAACCCTTGGTGTTTTCAGTGGTACAGCCTCTAAATATGTTTCTTGGTTATAAAGAATCTTTGTACATTGACTTTCTCAGATGCTGTTTGTGGTAGCAGATATTGGGTATGTGTGTAGGTTTAATGTCTCTTGTGAATCTAGAATGCCAGAGGACTAATGATGCTTATCTTGTTCCTCTGTGGTGTCGTGTTCCCTCTGTTCTTTGCCAGTACTTATCTCTGTGCTGAACCTTTGAGCCTTCAGGCTGTGAGGAGGCACTCATGAGTGAGAATTAGTTGCAGTTGGAGCAGTTGGTTGTATTCAGTGCCCTTATAGAGGCTAAAGTCTCAGCTCTGATGCAAGTGGCTGGGGAAGCTCCCAGTGGGATTCACTGAGGTCTTTGTTAATTTTTGTCCCACAGAATGCTCCCATGCTATGGTGCACTCCACCTTCTCCTGGGAGGAGTAATCTGGGAGGGTCCAACCACTGTGAGTCCTGCTACATTTCTGTGTCTAGTTTCCCTATGAGAGGCTGCCACCATTTGGCTGGTGCAGGAGGGTGCCTGCAAGAAGTTTGATGATATGAAAGCACAAGGGTTGAGTTCTAGAAAGAGTTGGTCACTGACATATCCCAAGAATCTTCTGCCGAAGCTCTCTAATACGTCAGTCTATGGACTAATCTGCAAGATGTATGATATGTGGACTTTTTTCTTCTCTTCTTCTTAAGGGCTATATTACTGTGTCAAATTAGTAATGGGCAGTGCCAGTTGACCTCAGGCCAGGATGTGGCACTTGTAGGAGACAGCCAGCTGTGGTGGTGGCTGTGAGTTTTTTTCTTGGCCTTTGTTTTTCCAGGGAAGTACACAGATGCCCTAGGTGATAGGTGGGGCTATGGGATCTCCACAAGTTCCCCCCTCTCTAAGCTTTCTGTAGGGTGGGGGAAAAAGCTGGTTGGAGAGGTCTAGGTCAAAATGGACCTCTCTCCAGCTTCCCACTTGTGTGCATGAATGGTTTACTCAGTAAGAAATGGGAAGGGTGAGGGATCTCCTGGCCTCTGTGGTCGTGCTACTGGGATGGCCAAACCATCTCTGTTATACAAGAGTTCACATGGGAAGACAGAGGTTGCCAGGACGATAGGGTTCCTCCCAGCTTCCCTTGCCTTGCCAGAGGCTGTCCACACTCAGAACTCAAAGTTTTTTTAAGCAACAAGGTTATTTCTACAGGCTGGGTCCAACTGGCCTGTGTTCCAGCTCCCCACCTGTGCATACTCAGTGAAAATTTGAAGGAGTAAGGAGTTCCCTATGGCAGCAGTGCAGGAATGGAAGAGCTGTCCTTTGCCCAGAAGGATTCAGGTGGAGAGAGAGCAGTTTCCAGGACGACAGAGTTCCTTCTAACTCCCCATATCTTGCTAGAGGTTGACCATGTTCAGAACTCAAAAGTTTCTTCAACAACAGGGCCTCTCCCTGCAGCTTGCCCCAAACAGAAACTGCCAGCAGCAGCAGAATTTGCTTTTGGGGACAATGAAAGCTTTTTTTTTTTGTCTCCTGGCCTGGGAGCTGACCACAGAATGCAACATGCAAGGATCAAGTTCTTGTGGAATGGCTCAGCAACAGGTGTTAAGGACTGGAATAGGTTCCCAGTTCCACGTGAGCGCTGGCAGCTTGCAGCTGTGTTGTATCCTGGCTGTGTGACTGAAGTGTCCTGAGGCTTGGGGGACCCTCCCAGTCCATCCAGTCCATGGCAGGAGCGCCATCCTAATTTCCCACGCCCTATTTCCCCGCGTCTAGAGGTTGCTCTGCTTCCGACATGACCTGAGTGGGAGGTGAGCAGGTTTCCTGATTCCAAAACAGGTGCCTGTTCCCTCTCTTCCCTGCTCCCTGTGGGTCCCACTGTTCTGTGGGTTGTGGGATACATCCTCCATCGCAACCTACTCCAACTGCTGGGAATCTTCCACTACTCAGGCTTTTTTCCTTGGTTTGCTCCATGAGAGAGGTGCAGGTTGGCTGCTTCCAGGTGGCCACCTTGCCTCTCTCCAACCTAGATTATTTAATATTTGTCTATAACCTCTGGTCAATGTCACATAGACACAGAAATGCAGAAACATAACCCTCACAGGAAATATACCAAGTTATGGAATAAAATAATAGGCAGAAACATTGAAAGGAGTCAATATTTTTATTTTTTATAGGATAAAAATTTGGACATTTAGATTTAAGTGTTAAACATATAAAATGAAACTATAAAAAATTAAAATTAAGAAAATATAGAATTAAATACTTATCCATACCCTGAAGGGGATAAATGACTTTTTAGACTTATACGTTATGGAGAAATCAACAGAAAGCCATAATACCTTAAATATAAATGCATACTTTAAAATATGCAAATTCAAAAAATAGGAAAACAGCCAGACTGTCACTTATATGAAGTAATAATAAATATAGTAACCTAACAAATGAGAAAGGGGAAACTGATAATTGACAAATAATTATGACTAGTTTAAAAGTATGAAAAGTTGTCCATCTTATACTAATCAAAAGTACAAATGAAAACAAACTGTTTTGCCTAAGAAATTAGCCTCTTCCCCCACAAAAACCCATTCTGATAAAGCTAACTTACAATGAACATTTTAATATGTTAATAGTAAAAGTGTAGATTGATAAGAACACATATGGAAAGCAATTTTAAAGCATATACATAGACAAGAATTTATTCCCACATTGCTGAAACACACACACCCTGGAAATATGCCAATAGTTTGATGTAGTTATTATTAGATGGTGAGCTTCTGCAAGTGTCATATAAATTATTATCTTTATAGTTTTCTGTATTTTCATTCTTTAAAAAATCATAAAATGCTTATAAAAATTGACAGACCCATGAGGAATTTTTCAACAAAATAATTTGAGTTGCAGATGATATTTTATAGCGTTAAAATGTTCATTGCACATTATTCATAATTATAAAATCTTAAATATACAAGAACAGAATGATATAATTATTTGTTAGTATATTAACTTGAAGGGCCATTATTAAACCACTAGTTAGAAAAAAGAAATTTTTTAATCAGAAAAGCAAAAGAAACATAACCTTATTTGTTAATATATGCTAATGAGAAAAAGGCATAGTGCCTGTGTGTGTGTGTGTGTGTGTGTGTGTGTGTGTGTGTGTTATGATGACTATTCTTGTTTATTGTGGAATAGTAGAAAGATAAAATAAGGGCATTCACTCTATTTTCCTGTTCTTTAGAATGCAACATTTTTATAATTTAAAAAAATTAATGCATAATGCTCAGCCTCATTAATCATCAAAGAATAAAATCACACAGATACCATCTAACTCCAGTCAGGATGGCCATCATCAATAACTCAAAAAACAACAGATGCTGGAGAGGATGCGGGGAAAAGGGAAAACTTCTACACTGTTGGTGGAAGTGTAAACTAGAAGGACCTCTGTGAAAAACAGTGTGGCGATTCCTAAAAGATCTAAAAATCAACCTTCCATACGACCCAGCAATCCCCCTTCTGGGAATATACCTGGAGGAATTCATATCACTCTATGGAAAAGACACCTGTGCATGCATGTTTATTGCAGCATTATTCACAATAGCAAAAACAGGGAACCAACCGTGCTACCCATCAAAAGTGGATTGGATTTTTAAAAGTGATACATATACATGATAGAATATTATGCAGGCATAAAGAAGGACAAAATTATGGACTTCACAGCAACTTGGTTGGATTTAGAATCTATAGTACTCAGTGATGTATCACAGAAACAAAGAACTGAGTACCACATAAGCAGACCTTTAATAATTATCATAATACTATAGGAAAGGAATTGGCAGTAGTGGGAAACTGCCAGGGGAGGGAGGGTGCAGGATTAGCAGTAGTGAGAAACTGCCAGGGGAGGGGGGTCACACCTCATCAACAAGGGTGTCTGCATAATGAATATTTGTATACCTAACCCTGAATTGTACCCCACATCTTTAAAATAAAAAAATAAAAATACTAAGACATTTACCTTGGAAATAATTCACCAGACAAAAAAATTTCAAGTTAAGTCTTAATTACCAATTGCTAAGGTATGAGTTGGAGACTAAACTGATTTAATAAATGAAAAATAAATCGATTTTCAGAAAAAAGATATTTCCACTTTTTATTTCTAAAAATTCTCTAGAAATAATTGAAAATAAAAATTTGATCATAAAGATATAGCAGAGAAAGACTACATGCAGCCAGTCAAAAACACGAAATACACAAAACCCAGAACAAACATTCAATGGCACATCATGCAATCATTAAATGTTATTTTACAACTATATTTTTGCAATAAAAAAATCTTCAATACGCCTAGTTATGTTAAAGAAACATTTCTTAAGTAGGGTTTGTGTGTATGGAAAAATAGCTCATAGAAGGCTCATGAACAAGGCCGTTATGAATCTAGGCTGGTAGTTATACATGTGCTCAGCTACGTGGACTTCCACTCATCAAGGCTAGTCTGGCTACAGACACTGATGAGTGGCCAACCTGCTAATAGCAGAGACCCCTGGTGACCCCACAAGGTATACCATTGCCAAGAGGACAAACCAAACCACCTAACAGCAGATTATCACACTGAACAATTTTCATCACAATAGGCATAGATTGTCACAATAGTATATACTAATTCTGAATATGAATTTGCTTCCCCTACTTGCATTCTGCTGAAACTTCTGTCTGTGGGCTTACCAAATGCCTTATTTACCTTCATGGTATTTCACACAGCATTGCATGCAGCTAGGGAGCTAATTTTATAGCAATTAAGGTGTGTGACATGCTTATAGAATTAACTGCTTTTATGTCTACCATCACACGGAAACAGCTAGCATTGTGTATAGTAAAAAGAACTTTTGAGAACTCAGTTGGATGGCATTACTTTACCAATCTGGGATAATTTTACCAGCATACAATATATACTCTTAATCAGTGACCAAAATACTGGTTTTGGGATCCATGGATCCAAGAATCAAAAGTTGCAAGCCAGAGTGATTCTACATTCTAACATTCTACACCATTACCTGTACGATTCACTAAGGGGATTTTGTTTTTTAAACACTGAACTTTGGGCTCGGCTTCTCTAAAAGTCTTGTTTCCCAGAAAAGGAATGTTCTCACTAATAGGCACAACAATGATTCTATTAAAGTAAAAGCTGAGATTGCCACCTGGCCACTTTGGGTTCTTATGCCACAAAATAATTAAGTAAAGAAGGGTTAGACTATTGACTGAGGTGATGGAACCTGATTATGGCGGAGTGACTTGTTATTATTATTACACAATGAGATCAGAAAAGACTTAGAAGATCCCCTGGGTTCTCACTTCATATTCCCATGTCTTACCACAAAGGCCCATGAAAAACTATAATATTGCATACTGATGAAAAATAAATGAAGGTTTGTATCACTCCACCAGGTACAAAACCCAGCTGCCAGAGGTGTCTTCTAAGAGCAAAAGGAATATGGAATGGGTAGAAAAGAGGAATTTATAATAATCAATTATGAACATTTGACCAGCTTCAAATGATGACTGTAGTAATTGAGTTTTTCTTTCTCATCATGTTCTCAATATACATGTGTGTGAGGGAGTGTATTGGCCAAGTTTTCCTCTTTATTTGAACTCTTTTTCTTCTACTTTATAGTATAAGATGTGTTGATAGTGGATAAATTTATATCTTAGTATTTGTTTGCTGAGTTTGGATAGCAAACTGGAAACATGACTCAGTGATTAAATAGAAGTGAAGTGCACATCGCCCAAAGATGGATAAAGTGACCATGTGTATTCTTATCTGGGAAGATTATTATTGTGTTTTTTGTTTGAACAAAGTACAATTGCATCATAGTGGGCAAAAGCATGATTTTGTTTCTACCTTGATTTGGAAGTTAAATATGGTTGAAAGAAAAAAAGTCCTGATGCTGTATTGACAGAGGTAGACTATGCTAAGTGCCAACCTGGTTTAGTTTGAAGTGATGTTCTTCAATATCTCCTTCCCTGCACCTGATTAGAATGGGCTGAAAGAAGAACTTTTATGACATCCAGTAGGCAAAAACGAAACAATGGCCATTGTTGTTTGAAAATTAGATGAAGTAAAAGACAGAAAGAGGGGTACTGGGGGTTCCAGCTGGTTTTCATTTTTTCTTCTGCATTGGGGTCCTCTTCCTCACTGCTGCTCTGCTGACCAGCAGCCACCGCAGGCCATCACCAGATATATGGCTAGAGGACCTCAGAGGGAATCATTTTCTGTGAACTTCTCCAGATAACATTTCCTTGTTCTCTTTTAGGAACTAGAAATGCTAGGTTACTCACATTAACAGGTTGGTCTCCTCTGATCTTCCAACTCCCCTGTTCAACTTTCAATCCCCCTCCATGCAGCTTCCTCAACACTGTGTAAAAGGTAAATTCATATAGTAACTTCTTTACTTCTTAATTCATACTGATCTTGCTCTTCTGATGAAAGCTTGACAGATAAGAGATGGTTTAAAGTTTTATTTTCTTATGCTATCTTTCATAGGCTTATTATAAATGGTGGACTGCTTTTGTAAAAAAAATTTAAATTATTTCTTTGCATTTCATGCTATGCCGTGATGCAAATAAAATTGGCATTGTCTTCTGAAGAATTGATAGAATTCATCATAACATCATCTTTAGCAGTTTGAGACATTTGGAATTTCAATTTGGTTGTTTATATTTCACTTGATTCTCAACTTCATCAAGGTTTTCAAAATCTTTTTATAGAATTAGGTAAAGTAGTATCTCATAATTTACTTTGTATCTTCGATTACTTTCCCATTATATTATTTCTTCTTTTTTCTAGGGTAGATTGACCTCTGTTGTGTTATGTTATCATTCCTTTTTTGTTTATTTTATTTTGAGTTTTGGGTTTACAAGTGAGGCTTTACTATATAAGTAAGTTTTATGCAGGTGAAGTTTGGGTCTCTAGCTGACCCTCTTTCTCCCTGGTTGTGGACCTGGCACCTGGTCATATTCCCCACTCCCTCCCTCTCTCCATTAGCAGTATCCAGCTTTTACCAATCCCAACCTTGTGCTTGTGTGGCCAGTGATCAGGGTCAGCTTAAGAGTAAGAATATGTAGTATTTAGTTCTTTGTTTCTGTGATAGTTCACTTAGTATCTTGGTCTCCAGCCGCATCCATGTTACTGTGAAGGTCATGATTTTGTTCTTCTTTATTGCTGTATAATATTCCATAGTGTGTAAGTATCACATTTCTTTATCCAGTTCACTTTCAATGGGAATCTGAGTAGATTCCATGTTTTTGCTATTGTGAATAGTGTTGCAATGAACATAGATGTGCAGGGTGTTTTGTTTTGTTTTGTTTCGTAGAGTGATTTATGTTCTACTGGGTATATTCCCCAAAGAGAGATTGCTTGATCATATGGAAGCTCAATTTTTTATTCTTTGAGAAAATGTCACACTGCTTTCTCAAAGATTGAATTAGCTTATATTCCCACCAACAGTATAGAAGTGTTCCCTTTTTTCTATAGCCACACCAGAACTTGTTTTTTGACTTTTTAATGATAGCCATCCTTATTGGTACTAGGTGGTATCTCGTTGTAGTTTTGATTTGTATTTATCTGATAATTAGTAAAGTTGGACACTTTTTCATGGGATTTTAGGCTGCTTGAATATCTTTCTTTGAGAAGTGTATGTTCATGTCCTTTGCCCACTGTTTAGTGGGGTTATTTTTTTTTTTCTTTCAATTTGTTGAGTTCTTTGTAGATCCTGGATGTTATGCTTTAGTCAGATGCATAGCTTGCAAATATTTGTCTCTTTACTTTCTTGATGGTTTCTTTTGCTGTGCAAACATTATTCAGTTTGATAAGGTCTCACTTGTCAATCTTAGCTTTTTTGCATTTGCTTTTGAGAACTTGTCTATAAATTTACTGCCAACTCCAATGTCCAGGAGGGTGTTCCCTAGGTTTTCTTCCAAGATTCATATAGTTTAAGGTTTTACATTTAAGTCTTTGATCCATCTTGAGTTGCATTTTGTATATGGTGATAGGTAGGGGTCCAATTTCACTCTTCTCCATGTGGCTGGTCAGTTTTCTGAGCACCATTTACTAAATAGAATATCCTTTCTTTAATGTTTGTTACTGATGGTTTTGCTGAAGATGAATTGGTTGAGGGACCATGACTTTATTTCTGGATTCTCTGTCCTGTTCCATTAGTCTATGTATCTATTCCTGTACAAAACCATGCTGTCTTAGTTATTGTAGCCTTGAAATATAGTTTAAAATCTGGAGATGTGATGCCTCCAACTTTGTTCCTTTTGTTGAGGATTGCTTCAGCTATTCACCCTCTTTTTTGGGTTCTATATGAATTTCTGTATTGACTTTTCACGGTTTGTGAAAAATGATGTTGGCAATTTCATAAGGACTACATTAAATCTGTAGATTGCATTGGGTAGGATGGACATCATGACAGTATTAATTCTTTCAATGTATGAGCATGGAATGTTTTTCCATTTGTTTGTATCATCTTTTGATTTATTTGAACAATGTTTTGTAGTTCTCCTTGTAAAGGTCTTTCACTTTTTTGGTTATGTAGATGCTAAGGTATTTCACTTTTTTTGTGGCTATTGTGAGTAAATGGAATTACGTTTTTATTTGGTTCTCAGCCTCTGCTTGTTGTTGGTGTATAGAAATGCAATTGTCTTTTGTGTGTTGATTTTGTATCATGAGACTTTATTGAAGTCATCTGTCAGTGTGAGGAGGTTTTGACAGACTCTCTAGAGTTTTCTAGGTATAGAATCCTATGTCTGCAAAGGGGGATAACTTAACTTCTTCTTTTCCTATTTGAATACGCCTGATTTATTTCTCCTGCCTGATTCCTCTGGCTAGGACTTCCAGTACTCTATTGAATAGGAGGGATAAAAGTGGGCATCCTTGTCTTATTTCAGTGTTGAGGGAAAATGCTTCTAGTTTCTGCTGATTAAGCATGATATTGGCTGAAGGTTTGTTATAGATGGCTCTTATTGTTTTGATGAATGTTCCTTCATTCTAGGTGTCCAAGAATTTTTATCAAGAAGGAATTCTGGATTTTGTCCAACAATTTTTCTGTGTCTTGTGAAATAATCACGTGGCTCCTGGCTTTACCCCTACTAATGTGATGAATTATCTTTATAGACTTACAAATGTGAACCAGCCCTGAATCCCGGGCATGAAGCCCACCTAGTCATGATGATAATGTGCCTGTTCCTGTATCAAACCATGCTGTTTTTGTTACCATAACCTTGTAATAAAGTTTAAAATCTGGAGATGTGATGCCTTCAGCTTTGTTCCTTTTGCTGAGGATTGCTTTAGCTATTCGTGTTCTTTTTCTGCTTCCATACGGATATGTTCTTGTATATATTTGCTAGAATTTTGTTGAGACTTTTTGCATCTATGTTTATCAGGGAAATTCGCCTGGAGTTCTCTTTCCTTGTTGGTTCTTTGCCAATTTTGAGTATTTGCCAATACATAGATTGAGTTAAGGAGAATTCCTACCTCTTCAATTGCCTGAAATACATTCAACAGGATTGGTATCAGCTCTTCCCTAGAATTCAACCGAGTTCATCTGGCTCAGAGTTTTTTTGGCAAGGAGGGTTCTTATAACTGAGTCAATTTCTCGGATTGTTATTACTATGTTTAGGGTTTCAATTTCTTCCTGTTTCAACCTTGGGAGGTTATGTGATGCCAGGAATGTCTCCATTTCCTCTAAATTTTCTTGTTTATTTGCATACAGATGTTCATAGTAATCTGTGATAATTTTTTTGAATTTCTTTAGTGTCAGTTATAATATTACCTTTTTCATTTCTAATTGTGTTTATTCATACTTTCTCTCTCTCTTTTTAGTCAGTTTGGCCAGGGGTCTGTCAATCTTATTTATCCTTTCAAGATCCTTTGATCCTTTCTGTAATTGTTTTGGATTCTATTTAATGCAACTGTAACTTTATTTTAGTAATTTGAATTTTTCTGCTAAATTTAGGATTGAATTTTTTTTGCCTTTCCAGTTCCCTTAGGTGTGATGTTTACTTAATATCCCTCTATTTTCTGGACATGTGCATGTAATGCTATAAATCTCTCTCAGCACTGATTTCATGGTATCCCAGGCATTTTGATATATTGTGTTCTTGTTTTCATTTGTTTCCAGGAATCTTTTTATTTCTACCAAAATGTCATTCAGAAGCACGTTATTTAATTTCCATGTATTTGTGTGTGTTTGGAGGTTCCTGTGGGTGATGACATTTATTTTGATTCTACTGTAGGCTAAGACAATGTTTGTTATTATTTCAACTGTTTGAAACTTCTTCACACTTGATTTATGCCCAAGAATGTGATTGCTCTTCTAGTAGGCTCCATGTGCTGATGAGTAAAATGTACACTCTGCGGTGGTTGGGTGAAGTGTTCTGTAGATGTCTACTAGGTCCGATTGGTCAAATGTTGAATTATGGTTCTGGAACTCCATGTTAGTTTTTTGCCATGGTGATCTGTCTAGGGCTGTTAGCAGGGTATTAAGGTCACTATGATTATATGGGTGTCTATGTCCTCTTTTAGTTTAAGCAGCAATTGTTTTGTAAATCTGGGTGCTTTTGTGTTGGGTGCATATATACTTAAGATGGATATTTCTTGCTGGTGGATTGAGTCTTTTATTATTATGTAGTGTCTTTCAGTGTCCTTTTCAACTTTTATTGGTTTGAAGTCTGCTTTGCCCGATATCAAAATAGCTACTCCCAATCTTTTTTGTTTTCCATCTGCCTAGAAGATCTTTCTCCTGCCCCTAAGTTTGAGACTGTGGGTGTCTTTTGCAGTGAAATGGGTTTGCTAGAGACAGCAGCATGTTTGATTATGGCTCTTTAAACAGTTTGCTACTCTATGCCTTTTGGGTGACACATTCAGTTCATTCATGTTCAAGTTAGTTATTGATATGTGAGGGTTTAACTGTGTCATAATGCTTTTTTTATTTTAAAGATGTGGGGTACAATTCCGAATTAGGTATACAAGTGGTCATTGTACAGGTAAAGTTTGGGTCTCCCTTTTGTCCCCACTTTGCCTGGTTTGAGATCAGGTACCCTTATTGATGCCGTGTCCATCCTGCTACCCCCACCCAGGCAGTATCCCGTTACTGCCCATCCCTTTTCTTATAGTATTATGGTAAATGACCAGAGTTCACTTATGAGTGAGAACATATGGTACTCTGTTTTTTGTTTCTGTGATAGATCACTTAGAATGGTGGACCCCAAATCCATACAAGTTGCTGCAAAATCCATGTGTTTGTCCTTATTTATGGCATCACAACATTCCATCGTGTATATGTACCACATTTTTTAAAATCCAATCCAATTGTAATGGGGAGCATGGTTGGTTCCATGTTTTGCTATTGTGAATAGTGCTGTAATAATCATGCATGTGCAGGTATCTTTTTTGTAGAATGATTTGAGTTCTTCTGGGCATATTCCCAATAGCAGGATTGCTAGGTCATATGGAAGGTCAATATCTAGTTCTTTTAGATATTGTTTTCCAAAGAGGTTTTGATTTGCCTTTCTCTGATGATTAGTGAGGCTAAACACTCTTTCATGTGTCTGTTGGCTACCCATATATCTTTTGAGAAATGTCTATTCATGTCTTTTGCCCACTTTTTAATGGGCTCATTTTTTTTTTTTTTCCTTTCAGCACTTTTGAGTTCCTTGTGGATCCTGGATGTTAGACCTCTGTCAGATACAGAGTTGGCAAAAAATTTTTCCCATTCGTTGGGCTGTCTCTTGATGGTTTCATTGGCTTTGCAGAAGCTTTTCAGTTTGATGAAGTCCCATTTGTCTATCTTATCTCTTATGGTATGGGCACTTTTGGGATTGGTGCCAGTTCCAATTTTCATAAGGGTGTCTCCTGCAGTTTCTAAGGTTCTTATAGTTTGAGATTTTGCATTTAGGTCTTTGATCCATTTAGAGTTGATTTTTGTGTATGGTGATAGGTAGGGATCCTGTTTCAATTGTCTGCATGTGGTCAGCCAGTTTTCCCAGCACCATTTACTGAATAGGTTCTCCTCTCCCCAGTGGTTGTTGTTGGAGCCTTTGTCGAAAATGAATTGGTTGAGAAATTGAGATCTTGCTTCTGGAATCTCTATCCTGTTCCATTGGTTCATATGCCTGTTCTTGTACCAGAACCAGACTGTTTTGATTATTGTAGCCTTATAGTAGAATTTGAAGTCTGGAAGGGTGATACCTCCTGCTGTGTTTCTTTTGCTAAGGATTGTTTTGGCTATTGTTTTGGTCATTTATGTTCCCACATGAATTTCTATATTGTCATTTCCAGGTCTGAAAAGAATGATATTGATAATTTAATGTGTATTGTATTGAATCTGTAGATTGCCTTTGGTAGGATGGACATCTTAACAATGTTGATTCTTCCTCTCCATGAGCGTAGAATATTTTTCCATTTGTTTTGTGTCACCTTGGATTTCTTTGAGCGGTGTTTTGTAGTTTTTATTGTAAAGGTCTTTCACTTCTGTGGTTAGAAAGATGCCAAGGTATTTCTTTTTTCTATTCTTTTTTTTGTGTGTGTGTGGCTATTGTGAATGGGACTATGCTTTTTATATGTTCTCTGACAGCTTGTTGTTGGTGTATAAGAATGTCTTTTACACATTTGTTGTTGTTGTTGTTGTTCCCCAAGACTTTGCCAAGACTTTACCAGTGAAAGCAGGTTTTTGACAGATTCTCCAGGGTTTTCGAAGTATAGGGTCATATCACCAGCAAGGAGGCATAACTTAACTTCCTTTTTTCCTATTTGGATACCCTTGATTTCCTTCTCTTGTCTAATTGTTCTAGCTAGGACTTCCAACACAATGATGCACAAGAGGGGTGACAGTGGGCAACCTTGTCTTATTCCTGTTTCTGGGGAAATGTTTCCAGTTTCTGTCCATCTAGCAATTTGCTGACTGTGGGTTTATCTTAGATGGTGCTTGCTATTTTGAGTCATGTTCTTTCTGTGCCTAGATGTTTGAGGGATTTTATCAAGAATCAATGCTGTATTTTATCAAAACTTTTTCTGCATCTAATGATATACTCATATGGTTCTTATTTTTACATATGTTGAAGTATAATTACATTTATGGTCTTGTGGATGTTGAACCAGTCCTGCATCCTGGAATGAAGCTTACTTGGTCAAGGTGGATGATTTTTAAGATTTATTGTTGGATCTGATTTGCTAGAATCTTGTTGAGAATATTTGTATCTATGTTAATCAGAGATATTGGTCTGTAGTTCTGTTTTTGTTGTTGGATCTTTACCCAGTTTGGGCACTAGTGTGATGTTAGCTTTGTAAAATCATTTGGGGAGAATTTCTTCTTTTTCAATTGCCTGGAATATTTTCAATAAGATTGGTATCAGCTCTTCTTTTTATGTTTTGTAGAATTTTACTGGAAATCCATCTAGTGCAGGCCTTTTTTTTTGTAGGTATTTTTCTTATGATGGAGTCAATTTCCTGGGTTGTTATTGGTCTATTTAGTGTCTCAATGTCTTCTTGTTTCAACCTTGGGAGTTTGTGTGATGTCAGAAAGTCCTCCATTTCATTTAGGGTATCAAGTTTGTTTCCATACAGGTGTCCATAGTAATCTCTGATAATCTTTTGTATTTCTTTGCGGTCAGTTGTGATTTGATCTTTTGCATTTCTGATTGTGTTTATTTGGGCTTATTCTGTCTTTTATTTTTATTTTATTTTATTTTATTTTATTTTATTTTATTTTATTTTATTTTTGGGTTGGAGTCTCACTCTGTCGCCCAGACTGGAGTGCAGTGGCCGCTCCCGGCCACCGCAGCCTCGACCTGCTGGGTTCCGGCGATCCTTCCACCTCAGCCTTTCAAGTAGCTGGAACTACAGGCGTGTGCTACCACGCCCAGCTAATTTTTTGATTTATTGTAGAGATGAGGTCTTGCTTGCCCAGGCGGGTCTCGAACCCACGGGCTCAGGCAATCCACTCACCTCAGCCTCCCAAAGGCGCGGGATTACAGGCTGAGCCACCGAGCCCGGCT